>VOMN01141861.1:0-35503 GCA_014899125.1 Orchestia grillus
GAAGTGTTGTTCTAGCGAGTCAATCACCAGCCCGAGTACGACAATGTCATTGGCGGTATCCCTGAGCATACTTTACGTCCACCAATTCAGTGTCTCGCTTAAATTTCTATGAAACTCGCGTCAGGTAGACCATGATGGCCATGTCAAGTAGCAATGAAAACGAAGTGAAAGGCAAAAAGCACAAGAATGAGCCGATTTACATGGCATGCATTATGTGCCGCTTGTATAATAACGATTCAAAACGCTCAACGTACGTTCCAACAGTGAGTTTCTACACCGTCAATATTCCTATAGTACGAGCGGCAAAAAGGCTCACTTCGTAATAAGATTTTGAAACTGTAAGAGACTAAGTTCGGATATATCTCAACAACTTTCAACGTCCCTGTTCCCAAACCCGAAAACGGTAAATTATGGTAACTTTTGTCCTGTAAAACGAATCTTTCCCGACGGGAAATGTCATCACTGATAATATCCATTCAATATTATATCGAATCAAGAGTTGAAACAAATTCAAAACACGACGAGAGGCTGTTGCGTTTCAGCTGCGATTCGCTGGTAGGTATGACCTGGTGAGCTGTCACATTTGATAACATGAAAACAAAGTCTACCTTTTCAACAACTAACAACTGATAGACAAAATCGAGCTATCAATTCCTTAAGATTAATAGGTTACTCGGTATGACACAAGCGTACTACTACATCTTCACTTTGCTCCTTCAGTGACATTGCCTAAGGCATAAAACTTGTGTAGAAACCTCAGACTCCGTACGTTCCTGTTGCCGTATTCTATTGTTCCACAGAGAAAACGCACCATCTCCTGCGAGACGAGTCCCTGATGTACACTGCCAGGATCTATGCAGAGATACACAACAGAAGAATCGTCTCAGATATACACGAGTCGTACAGGTCAAAGAAAGTAAACATATTCTGAAGTACACGTTTATTGGTATAGCATTATTGTAATCTACAATTGAATTCAACGATTGAAATGGCAAGTCATGAAAAAAAATATCAAAGAAAGTGAGACAACATCACAAGTTCAAACTCGCAAATATTGAGCACAATGGGAAAAATACCTATTTTCATCACTCCGTTAATGCAAAACAAAAATCACAGTTGCTTTCTATTTTGACATACAATAACAATATCATCAGTATCATAACGAAAGCAAAAATTCAATGTTTAATACTAAGAGAAAGGCATCTAGCTATCGGATAAGGTGAAATACATCTTCAAAGAACGGCTATAAAAATTGACATGAAATAGAGGATAGGTTTGATGACATCATGCGCGCGGCAGCGACAATGGCTAGGCAGAATGCGACAGACCTCTCTCTTGTTTTCCTAGCTCCCTTGGTCAAATTAACGGTACCAACAACACAGGATGCGAAGAAATGCTTTATTAAGGTACAAATTATTGCAGCAGAAACCATTTGTCGGCAGCAGAAACTGCGGTAAAGGCGCCAAAATTTCAACAATGGGGAGAACTCAGGAAATAAAACATGAGCATAATGCCAAGAGAATACCATCTCAAGAGAAGAAAAGTGCACAAACAACGGTCTCATGAAAGGAAACTCCTGCAGTGGCAACACAATCAAGTGAAGCAAGCAATGGTAATAAAGAAGTGTACGTAGTTGGGCCGCAATGCAACTCTGTCCAAGAAACGCAAGTGGTTATGAGCGTTAATGTGATCATATAAATACGAAATTTCGTCTTCTGACTCCAACTAGCGAAATCCAAAAATAAAATTCAAGCTAATGGCAGGTCAGGTCATTGAATATATCAAATTAGAATAATGATAAATTCTATTTAGAGTACAAAGCATGAATGAAATTGACAATTTTACCTGGCCTCAAAAAGCGTCGGAGTTGAGACGGAAGGGGTCATCGCGATACTCTCTCCTGCCCATGAGATCTGTCTAGCACGTCATTGGTTAAGAAATGAGACGAGCGATAGAAACAGGTAATAACCGCACATAAATTGGTCCTAAAGCTGTTAGAGTGAAAGAATACGTGTTCAGTTAAGGTATTCAAGTTCATTCGGAAGCCTGTGTCAGCAACTCCAGCATCACGTGGAACTCCAGCGCAATGTCGACGCTAATGATGAAACCAAACACGTCCCCGGGATAAATACAAAAATACCGTTGCAAGAAAATATCGCTTTTTAAATATCAAACACACGAGCATATCATCAAGTTTGTTTGCAATATTAGAACAAATGAACAAAAATAATACCTGATATACAAGGTATAATTTGTATTAATGAAGAGTAAGGAGCAACGAGAACGCTGTCACAGCTTACCTTCGGTAAAGTAGCATCTTCAATGGCAGAGCAGGAGTATACCCGACTTTCAATAGTTAGGCAGTTGAAAATAGATTCGCTATAGAAAACTTTTCTGAAAGGATAGTTTTGAAGAGATCAAGAACGACAGTGCATCAAAGATCGAAATGAACGAGAAGGTTTACGTAAACACGTAATGTAACCGAAAGATGTCTCCCCAAGTGAAGGAATAAACACACATCGAAGAGAACGAGAGTGCAGGGACAGAGTGAGAGCCCTAAACCAAGCTACACTGGCTAGTAATTAAATAAGCTCGTACACTTACTGTGGCTGGCTAAGGTTCCCAAGGCAAATGCAAGACGAAGCTGTGGGCATGTGTCTATTATACTTTATGTGGCAAGGGATCATCGTAGAACACACAAAAAGCGTTGCAACAACTTGTAGCGTCCTATGGCTACCGATTAATATTTTTGACTGGAAACAAAGAAATACGCCTGCAAAAATGGGAGGGCAGGATTATGCATTGAAATGTAGGCATACCAGCGAAGGAAGATACAAAAGTCACACGATTGCAAGAAATATTTATCACATATTATACGTAAAAAATACTACCAAATGTAATAAAAAAATAATGTGCAGCTAGCAATAATTTATAAGAAAAGAGCCATTGACGCAGTTATAAAAGTAAACACTCATCAATAGTTGGACTCAATAAAAACCCGCAAAAGATACGTATAAACGTAAGCACGCATTAAGTTATACGTCATTTATGTTAGTTACCCATACAATTCAATATGAAGAGAGAGGTCTGAAAGCACAATAGGCCTAAGCCGCACACGATCGCAGTCCTACCTACTTACGCGCTCATGCTACGCTATGGACATTACATAAAACGCACGCCTCATCCAAGTGCGCGCAGCCAGTAATGCAGTCACCTTACGTTAGAAAAGAGAGCAAGCCCCAGTACACACAAACTTGCTTGCTTACTCTAGTCGATGATGGACGTATTCGGCTTAAAAATGACCATCGATGACGAAGAGCGAGCGATTTGCCGGCTGTCAGGGGAGCTCACTGTGGTCGGCCGCTGAGAAGGTCCTGTCTATTACAGCTCACTGGCATACGTACACGCGACATAGGTGACACGTTCCAAAAATTGTATGTTGGTATTGTATGGAGGCAGAAGAACGTAGTAGTACTCAAACTTATGGTACACATGGTCGTAGATTTTGATAGGTATGAGGCCTCCACAGTTTTAGATAGCTAGGCAACATTGACACTGAGAGAGACTCGCTAAACCAACATCACGAGGACTCGAAGGCAACAAAAGGTTCTGAAAAAAGACAGATGCACACATGTTCTCTTAATTCTGTAAGGTAAGCTGGAAGAGAATTGTAATTAATCACTAATGCTAACTAAGGAGGGTGAAGTGTGGGAGGGACGGCCGAGATCTTACCGCTCTACCGACCCGCGTCCGCAACTGATGTCTTCGCTGCTGTAGCACTTCGGAGGGCGGTGATCGGCATTGCGGACATGGATCCAGGGAAGGCTTTATATCGGACACCTCAACAAACCTGGTGGCCATCCTCTGCCCTGCCTCACCCCCCGTCTAGCTATTATGGCAATATATGGGCACATTATGGTTCAGCTTATTTCATACTTAAGAATATGTTGTACACATCATTATAAATACAGTAGAGGAAAGAGGAAGATCCTGATCACGATGAACCTGAATTAGCATCAAGGACGCAAAATGGTCGAATGAAATCCAGATAGCGCAATAAAAATCATAATTATAACTGGGCAAAACGTAAACAAATATCGGATAGATCACAAGGCCAAACAGGATAGAAACAATGATAGTACAATGATCCAAACGATGACATACGGACGAGAAGCACTAGGCGGCGGATAAAATTGTCACTGGAAACGACACTGATCGAAAAAGAAACGCATCAGCACGATAATTTGAAAAAACATTTATTGTTCAGTATCGGTAACTGTTGCTGTGCAATGGTACCAACAAACAAGATGATGCATAGGCGCTTTCAGGAGAAAACTAAAACCTTGCCACTTACACCGAAGACCGACTAATAGAGACAGAGAGAGCAATCCTGTAGCTACGAGTGTCCTCATCACGAGTCATGTTTTTAGTTGGAAAGTTAAATTAGCCTAGGACAGCAAAGGAGCACACAAATAAAGGCACATGAAGGGCAAGACAGCGCTAACACAGCCGAGATCAAAATGCTGGCCGAACGACTCCTAGTGCAAAGCCGTCACTTCTTCCTCCATAAATAAAGTAGCGGTACGAGGCACCTCAACCTGGCACGTAAGACAAAATTCACACATGGAAAGCGCAAAAGAATCATTGTAAGGCCATCGCAAGGTAATGTGAAAATATGATTCAGGTGGCTCATTGGTTGACAATAGAAGTGCACCCACCAATCGGGGCTGAGTAACAACACATCGCACGCAGCCATGAAGAGCGAGAGAACACATCGCACTAATATAACAAGAACATATTCTTCGAGAAATATCCGTCAAAAAACATAGGTACTTGATCAAGGTCAGCATCTAGAGGTAACACGGGACAGCGCATGGCAATCATAATGGTGAGAATAATAATAAAAGTGATAACCATAAGGATAAGAACATTTCAAGTCCAATTATACTGATAACAATTACGGCGATCACAATTCAGGTTGAATCGTAGACGAATAACCATGACGATAATAACAATTCAGGTTCGGTCATATAAAGTGAGAAAAATACTTATGAGGATAACAATAATTCAGGTCCATTGAACAGAAGGCAGAAAGGTGGGCAGGAAGACAGTTGAACTGCTAACACTTACCTCTTGACAAGTGCCCGGGAAGATGTAGAGGCTGTTATGTATATTAGTAGCCCGCGGGGTTGTACTGGCCCCCGTACACAGGCGCTCCCGCAGGGGCGCCGCTGCTGGGGGGCTGAGGCTGTAACAACAGAAAATTGGAGCTCAGTACATTTCAGTAACAATGAAAGATTGTCAACAATTTACATGATTAAAGCACATTTACAGCCCTTTAATACGTTGATCCAAATAATGCAATTCCATCATCAGAATAACGCCACCATAAATAACGGCATACTATATTTTTGGTATCCAGCTTATTATTTTTATAATGTGCCTGAAGTGGCCATCTCGTCCGATAAAAATACGCAAGTAAACGCGGCACAAGATCGCTGACGTGACTAAGGCGCGTGCGTGAATCATGTTACGGCGGCGATCATTCAGCGCGGCAATACCCGAACACGGGACATATTCATCAGATAGGCTCAAGAATCTAGCCCTCACTTCCATCATAGAGAATATTCGTCCGACATCAAATTTTTCGATTCAATTTTTTTGAAGGGCTAGCGATGCTATTAATTATTGAATCTTCTGAAGGTCTGAAGTAACCCTACTAACACGCATAACTTCCATGACTGAATCAACATTAAAAATTCCTCAATAAAAATTCCTATGACGGCGAGTTGTCGTCCGAGTCAACACGGCCCGTGAAGTAGGTAACCTAACACGGCGAAAAGGCTAAACGGCGTGTCGCTCCACTTCCTACTGTAGTGGGGTGAATGAAAAATCAAACTTAAAATACGAGCTCAGTACACCATCATATAGACTGAGGTCTGCTAGTAGCTGGGGACATCTCTAAAGAACGTGGGAGCCCCAATTTGCTGTAAAAAAAACACAGTCACTGCACCTTCAATTCCAGGGACAAGCGCAATGATATCCATCAATCTAGTGGGTCTATTAATTCAAATGGCAAAGTCTATTCCCCTAGAAATGTCTTCTACCTGAAGTGTGAAGTTCACTTTTAACTAAAAATTCAGACACTAGCACACAATCATGTAAGCCTTTTCAAGTCATGTGTAGATGAGTCGGATCACCCGACCCCAGTTCACTGCATGGCCGTAACAAATGAGAAAAAGACGAAAATACAATTACTCCACTACATATCAAGACACATTCGTTACAGGATTCAATTTCTTACTTACCAGGAAAAACCAAGGTGCCTTTAAAAATGAGTATTTACCTCACACGTGAGCGACGCAGTACAATTGCAAATACAGTCGTCGCTCACGCGACTCATTGGTAGCTAATTTCAGTCACTGGCTTTATGGAAATTTGATACTCGACAGCGCTGCTCTAAACACAGTTTCCAAACAGGACGTGCATGGCAACACACATGTTCATAAGTTCACGGCCCAGTTTTACATGATACTTGCTTCACTTAAATTTCCGAAATGGAGGCGCCTCATAAATTTACTACCACAGTCTTGAATTACTAAGATTTTATTGCAATTTAGAGAGACATCTCAGCGAACAAGTCCGCACGACAATAAGGAACATTGATTTTACGAGAGGATATTAGACGCTACCCTAAAAAAGTAATTGAAAATGTATTAGCCCACAGCGTTTTAAGAAATCATACATATTAGTTGATACAGCTATAATCATACATGCATTAATTACTGGGCATGAAAACCCATACACTGAGAAGAAACTTCGAGACTACAAACGGATTAGTTACTCAGATAAGTTGAATTAGAATACAATTTTATTCTTCACACAGTTATTGATATGGAGTAAAATTCTGGGCGGAACATTCCTCATGACCCAAAACAGAGTGTGAGAAGCCAAGCGAACGATTTGAAGCACTTCAGGATCGCAACGTAGACACTTGGCTTCTTCTCATTTTTACAATGGGAAACTATGGTCACTAAGCTCCTTTTAAAGCCCCTTGGACCTATTCACTATTGTAACACAGTAATACAACAGGAAGAAAGTCATACAACCTCTCTACAAGGAGTAAGGGAAACTAGCTCACACCATCGCATAAATGCCTCACTTGCTCCCTCCAAGCAACAGCCAAATTCATAACAGATGCTTCCAACGACAACTGGTACGGAACTAAACCGTACCAGTTGTGCGTAAAATAGTCCCAAGGACAAACCGGTATGCTTTGTTTAGAATAGTTTCATTTTTCTTTTCCTTCGTGAAGATCTGCTCGTAACATCTGACAGAAATACAGAGTGCGCATATCAACACTTCGGCTGAATGCAGTCCATAATACACAATTGTTGTCTCCATGAAAGATTCTCAAACAAAACCGCACTGCCTACATACGAGGAGTAATTTGCAACATTTAAACATGATTTAATGCATCCAATACATGTAGCGCGCATCAAAAAGACAAATTTGATGCACACATGACCTGTTTAAAAGGAAACTTCATCATTTGCGTTAGGTAAATGTCGAGAAAAAACATCAAATACATATTCATTACCCGACAAAAATAAAGTGCACCAACGGCGCAGACGGTCGCCATTGCAACTACTCACCAAGCTACAACCGCCGGCAACAGCGAGGTAGACCATGGCCAAAACAATCCCCCCCAAGACCATCCTGGTGCCATCACGAGTTCAACGACAATACTTCTACCGAATCACCGAAAATAATAGAAGCAAAATAAAAACAAAACCAATGTTCGACCAAGAGCAAGCAACAGAAGCACGTCAAACAACGAACAAATAAAATACGAACAAGAAGAAAAGCAGTAGTAAAGCAAGAGAGAAAATAAGAATGAACTCACCTTGCCAGCCTTCATTTGGGCCTCAATTTTTTCAGCTTCAGAATGCATTCCTTGAGACCTGAAATACTGTATCCATTGCTGGGAGTAGTCCTGTCCGCCCGGGGGCGCGGCTCCAGCGCCGTTAGCGGTAGGGGCCCCGGCCCCCTGGGGGGCGGCGGCCATGGCAGCACCGGCACCACCACCTCCACCACCACCACTCGCCTGCTGTTACAGTACTGACCGTCACTAGCGAGCACGCACTGTCCGCTCTTTTGCCTTCCTAACCTACCATCCTAACCTACTGCTAAAGTACCCGACTTCCCAATCCACTCAGATTTCTCGATATTGGGAGTCGTTAACTTCCAAGATGCTTATGAAGTGAGTACTATCGCTATGGGTTCCACGAGATCGACCGACTTGTCAAGATTTATTATTCGAATTCAAACGGTAAAGAAGCTTTCACCCTTTGATAATGTTACTGAGTTTTTATCCAAACTTTGATCAAAAACTCTATGCCCTTTACACAACTTAAAATTTTGCTAGGAGCAGCCACTCATTCAACCGTGATACTGCTAACGTTTATCTCTTTGTGTCCACAACATTGTAGAGCAAGCATACTTGAGTCGCACGTGATACCGCGGAGCTGTAAGTAGGCTTGTACAGCTCTTCTATACAACAGGGATAACCTGGGAACGAAGTAAAAATACTAAAAATGAAGGGTATGTTGAATTCAACAACAAGCTAGGCGCAAGCTCTTCAAACGTAATCGGGGAGAATTTACTCTCAACATTAAAGAATTTTAAAATTCAACCCAGATAATAACTGTTCAATTATTCAATTCATCAATTAGTAATTGATTGAAAGCTTCCTTTTACTGCATTTAATTAATCCATTAAAAAGAACTCTTCAGTTAGTATGCAATTAACAAACGTTAGTATATAACAGCAGAGATTATTCAACTCAGAAAATTGAACATGTGGAACAATGAGTTAAGCAATCTTAGAAATGAACTCAAAACTCATTCGATGTAACGATAACGACTTTAAAACGTTAATGTAAAGGCCCACTATTCAACAACTTACTAAAATTTTAGATAAACTTCATCGGTCGAGTCGATCTTTGTAGATGTGAGCTTGAGTTAGCGAGGCTGGCTAGCTAGCTAGCGCTGTTGGGCGCAGGTCAGCTTCCCAGACTTACGGTTAGCTACGGCTACAGGCACAGCACCTCTTACTTCTACCTGCCGACACTTGCGTAAATGCTAAAAGAAAAGAAGACAGCACCATGACACCAAGACGACCAACCTCCAACGAACCACTCCAATGAGCATCAAGCCCCTCAAGCAAAACTTCGCTATTACACACCTCTCACCAGAACGAACGGCTGAAAATGAGCGCTTAAGTTTCCAGAGAGTATTTTACGTTAAGAATTTAAGGAGAATTCAACTTTTGAACTCTCAATTTCAATGTAATGAAGCTAAAGCCATGGTAAATATGCTGAGTTGAAAAATCTGCGTAGCAATTGTCACTCGTTAATACTTCGACATAAAGTACATGAACTCGGTACGTAAACTATTCGCAACACATGTAAACATTCGGTACTGACTTGAGAACGCTAATGCTTGACAATGACTGACACAAGCTTCCAGTGAGAAGAGGTGAATAGCGAGATTTTGCTTCATTAGACCACACCAATGCCAGATGAACAAACCTCCTGCGCTGATGGAATTTCGGACGACAATGAAGGATGTGACATCAACTGCCACTGGCTGGACGTTAGAAAAACCCTCGCCTGGTACGAGTAACGACAAGGAAATCTCAACAGGAGCGCTCAATTGAACAAATGGACGACGTCGTAATGCCTGTTCGAGTGACAACAACCCCGACACAGCAAGCGAAACGAATCGCCACACCATCCACGCGTTGAAAGACGGCGCACAAAATTTCGGTGGTACCGACAGCCCTCCACGAACTGCTCAATAGCAAGCAGTGCCAAGTCGAACATGAGCAACTTTGAAATTCAATATTCACAGCATTTCAGGGACCCAGTTACTAACTGGTCCGTAAAAATGATTAGCCCAACGAATTTTCAGTGTTTTTGGTTTTTGAGATTTCATTTTTGCGCACCAAGCATACGATGCAGTACGGCAAAAATTGGCTGGCTACAGAAAAAACGTTAGAGGTTCATTCGCTAAAGACTTTACAAAGCTCAGCGTTCACAAGTACGCAGATTCGCAGGAGTGAAATGAGTGCACTTCAGCAGGTGTGATGCCAGATGCTTCCGGCTGCACTCGGGTTAAAGGCCTTTCTCGGCTTTAGGAAATAATTCCGTTTTGGTACTTTACGCACACTCGCTGCTAAAGCCACCGGACAAAAAAGACTGACAATTTTACGATATGTCCTCACTGCTATTCAAGACATACGTGGCGGGCCCTCGCGACACAATATTTGATAGAAAATTATCTTTAAATTGAAATTTGTCACACCACCAGTGACTCTAGAAAAGATCATTTTTCCGAACACAGAAGCAGTTTCTTTTGGAAAATTTAAACCCTACAAAAAATTAGCAAAATGTGAAGCATTGGAACTTAAGTATCCCGAACTTGAACGCCATGAATAATATACCCGTGCGTGTATCGACGCTAATCAAGTCGCAAAAAAAGAACACAAAACAAAATCGTTCACGAAAGCCTCCAACAAAATGCCCGTCCCGAAATCCCACGACGAAGAGTTCTCTTAAGCCGTCAGAAGCCAGAGTCTGCGCACGTCGATCCTCGTATGCGCGTCTCGCACGGCATCCAAGGCGCATGCCAAAATGCTGAAGGTACACCAACAAAAGCGGACCAGTCGTCGCTCCTGGTGCAAGGTGGAAGAAGAGAAGGAGAAGCAGCAGGTGCAGTCCAAAAGAGCAAGAGAAAGAAAGGAACAATAAATGATCTGTACGCACCTTTTGCGACTTCAGCTGAGCCTCGAACTTGTCGGCCTCTGCATGCATGCCCTGAGACCTGTAGTACTCGATCCACTGCTGGGAGAAGTCCTGCTGCACACCGCCAGCCTGCTTGAGGCGTGATCAGAGCGTCAATACCTTAGTATTTTCCTAACGCATGAAAAAGACACATGGAAGATATGCACCTGATAATTGGTATGCCGTACCGATGAGAATATGTAGATTGACGTTGAGATGTTATCAGGACTATGAACTGATACAGCGTTCGTTAGGAAGCATTGCGAATCAAAAAAGTTTTAATGTTAACACGAAGGCATGACATGAGAGGGAACGATGCAATAAATAGGACGGTATGTCACACTTGTTGAAGCGCTAAGCACACACTCACAGGCTGCGGTTGCTGAATGGCAGGCGCGGGAGCAGCTTGAGGTTGAGGCTGTTGCTGCTGCTGTTGTTGCTTGAGAGACATGGCCTGCTGCTCGATGGCCTCCGCCTCTCTCATCTTACCCATGCTGCGGTAATACTCGACCCACTCGGCTGAGTAGTCTGCCTGACCGCCTGCCCATAACACAGTCGTTTCAAACTTCATGTAAACTCTATCACAAGTTAGTTCAATGCTATCATGCTCAACATGCAGCAAGGGAAACCCTCTGTAGAGTTGAGAACCGAACATGAATGCTAACACGTAGGAGTGCAACTGAACGGTATCACTGGAATAGACTTCCTCTCCACACGCGAACGAAGCAAAATCTACTGTGAAATAAACAAGCTCCCTTTAAAAAAGTGTTCACGTATGTTATTTTATTTTTTGTTCTGAATGCTCTGGCTCTGGTTGGTTAAAAATGGGTTTTAAGTTCAGTTGACCAGGTTTTAGAACACGATACAGGGCCTATAAAGACACACAAGTACTGCTAACACCTGAACACACTGACGATAACGAAATAGGGGCGATAAGTAGTAGTTTTCTAGCGCTTTAGTGGATTAAGACTACGTCGCACTCTACGTCTTACAATTTAGGAGCTGTCCACCTGCTACATCACAGAAACCATTTGTTCATAACGACAGGCGTTGATAGGGGACGACAACCACAAACATTCAAAATCAAGGTGAACGCTCTAAGTTCTGCTCATGGCGAAGACCACTAAAACGCAGAACTGATGATGAAAATATTATATCCCCTGAATCTCTTAAACACCGAGGTGATGTTCTCAGAATTTCCTGAACGCCCACGCGCTATCCTTCTAACTTCGCAAACGCTCAGATGATAATCGCAGAAACTCTGAAGTGCTGGATGGATCTCCTAAAATAACCTAAACGCTGGCGATGCCTCCGGAACTTCTCGTACATTCACTGATAGCTCCTGAGCAGTAAAAACTGACACATGAACATAAAATTAATGCGAGTAAAATTTTTCGCGAAAGGAGATCAAAATATTTTTAAAAATTTAATGCTTAAACTCTGAAACTTATAGGCATGACGCTATAATCAAGTTTTCTATAACATGCAAACCTAATTGGGACACCTTCAATTGGAAAATTGGAAAAACGCAAATTTTGATAACACAGATTTTAATTAGCACAACTCAGATAATTCACATTCAAAATTAAAATTGAATAGACTGACTAATGAAAAAACATCACTTTTAGAGGAATCTTTTTTTTACGTGTTCCCATAAGGAACACCAAATCACCTGAAATTCTCACGCATATTGTAGAAATTTAATCTGGCGCTCAAGATAAGAAGTACATGATTTTAGAGGTAAAATATAACAAATTACAATAGGAGCATCACACAACAGTGCTCCGCTACGATCCAAAACGATATGTTAGCGCCCTAATGTCTGACCTGGCTGGGCAGCAGCAGGCTGTGGCTGGGGTGGCTGTGGCTGTTGTGGAGGGGGCTGGGGCTGATTGGGAGGCTGGTTGGGGGGCTGGTTCTGGCCGCCAGCGCCACCGAAGTACTGGTAATATGCTGCCCAAGCAGCAGCGTTGGCGTCAGCGTTTTGTTTGCCTGGAAAATTACGACGCCGCACTTAAGACACGGCAAGCGTCTGCACACGTTTCACAGGAAAAAAGTGATATACATTTTTCTGGACTTGTTATTACGCAAGCGAGAAGATAATACTTGCTCGGAGGAGTTTCCACGCGTGAAGCTTATGTTATTACTTTGCTGGGGCTTCGCTGACACAAACGCAGTACACAAATTACTGTCAGGAAAAACGCAAGTTAACTACTCCAGGCGTGTCGTTTATTTATACGATAAAAAAATATTCATCTGAGGTCACATATCACTTTGAAAATGTCTTTATTTATTTCGTCACAACAAACACAATTCAAACGAGACACGCACGGGTGAAATAAAGAAGTACTCACTAGGATCGTTGGGCGGCCCCTGGTTCCACTGCTGGTAAGCGTTGCCCCAGCCCTGAGGGGCTCCGTAGTTGCCAGGGCCACCTGGGCCTGGCCCTCCTGGGCCCCCAGGGCCACCAGGGGGACCTCCTGGACCACCGGGTGGACCTCCCATGGCTTGGCTCGGGTCCTGCAGCGGGAATCAACAAATTAACTTCGACACCAACACAGCAAGCCTCCCACCACCCGCCACGTTGTAGAGCATCTAATAGAAGTTAAGCCGAGGAAATTTCCTGGTTAATTACCTTGAACACATCAGAAGTCATGGACCACACTGATGTGCCAATTTTTTGGTGCGGCGTTTCACTCTCTTACCGCACGGAGAGTGCTCAATAAGCAGAATTGAGCTCGTGACCTCTACATTGAACGGCTAGCACTCTACAACTTGCGCTACCTAGGGACTAGTTCATCACGTTCGAAAATTGTGTAGAAAAGTACAACGCTACTTCCCTCAAAATAAAAACATGTGCAAGAATTACATGAAATTTGAATGAAATTCATTCAAGAAATGTAATAAAATAGCCATAACAAATTTCATATAAGTTGACTATCTTCTGGGCGAATGTGCTAGTTCATCACGAAAAGAATCAGCCAATACATGAAGTTTCAGTTTGTTCTTCGTACATTTCGACGAGACCAAAATTGAGCGAGAGAAGAAAACGTCGGTACACGTCCGAGTGTGTTCTGACCGCCTCTTACCAGATACACGACGGAACATGGAAGGAGCAAATTCTGCATAATTCAGATTCGATTAAATTATTCTTGAAGTTTTCTTTCAACGGGAAATGTAATCCAAAAGGAAGAGATTATTTAGTATTAAATTTTGAAAACGTGGAATCTATACACACGATTCCCTGCGCACAGGAGCAGTAATTTGAGAAGCGAAAGAAAAATCGAAGAATAATCAGCAAAGAAGGCATAAAAATGGAGAAAACACAATGGCCACACAGGATGGAAATATCCTGAACGCCTACTAGAGCTGAGGTAACCTAGAAGTGTCTCCATAGCCTCGGATAAACAAACCGAACTTACTTTTTTGTCTACATAACTCAGTAACAGAATGAACTATTGGCTGTGCCACAAGATGTTCTTCACATCAGAAGGCAAAAATGAGAAAACTGTAACGAAACCATACGGTGCTTCATAACAGAAACAACCGGCTTATGATGATCATAAAAACTGATTGATCTACAGTAGGTCATGAAAGAGATCTCGAAAGGGTAGATCTTCAAGGAGGTAAACTTAGAACAAACATGAATCAAGTACCTCCACCGCGGCTAGTCCAGGTTTCTCATCTAAACCTGCGCTCACATTTTGTCACCAAACATCCTAGAGTACAAACACAATTGCGCCAACTCTGAGCGCGTTCGTCCAGCCCAGAACACAGGACTCTTTCCACTCACCATGCCAGCCTTTTCGCAAATCATTCTCTTGGCAACTTCGATGTGTTCAGGCATGCCTCTGATGATGAAAGTTTTTTCCATGGGGTTGTGAGGCGGTCGCCGATCCAGTTCGCAGTGAGCGTTGGACTCCTGATTAATCTGGCGAATAGTTTCTCCTCCCTTGCCTATGACCAGGCCGCACTTGGTGGCAGGAACGTTGAAGAACACCTCCATCTTTCCATCGCGGCCCATCTGGTGAGAGACACGTGTCGTGAGTCCCATGCTTGTAGGAACAAATACCGTGTTGCATATGAATAAAACGCAATTCATACGGATCTACTGAGAGTGATTAGTCTCGAGGATAATTCTACTGAAACGAGTTACTTATTCCGACTCGTTTCCTTTATCGAAAATCGTGGAACTTTTTAATGAATATTTTTACAGATTTCTTTGAAAAAAACTACATTAATAACTCTCAGGAAATTTTATGCTAAATGTAATAAAGTTGATTATGGCGGTGAGGATTGAAGACATCCATTCCTATTCGCCAGATCTAATGTAGTGAAACATGATAGCAGTAGAAAAATACGCTTCACATCAGCAACCATCAACGATACCTTCGCAGTTAGGGATATTACGCTAAATTGTTAACAACTTTCGAGCCCGTTTTAGGAGGGAAATTCAAACGGTACGATAGCCATGTCCATAAAATTATGGAAAGTACATTTGCTTCAGAAAAGTTCTCTTCAAATCTGAAGTTAGCGAGACGACATTCGGAATAAATTGAGGTGTACCATACTGATAGACAAATATATACGGCAATAAAATCGGTTATCTTTTCTGTAGGGAGAACTCGAGCTTCAAACTTGAAAAATCCTCTGGATTTCAAACAAGGAAAAAATTTCCAGCGTGAACAGGTACGAAAAATTGAACAGCTCATTGGTGACGGTTCAAGGAGCAAATCCTACATTACTCAAGTTGGTCAAAGCGTTCATCTCTTGAAGGCAACGAGCGAGCATGCTTGTGACCGGCTGGTAATCGTGGCACGCGTCCGAGTAATTCTTCATTCAAAATTGCCTTCAAAAAGACAAAGCAAAACCAAATTCACATCAGAAGAGCAGAATAAAATTCATAACTCATACAGAGTGCCGGAGCTGCTTCATCGTAACCACCGTACAATCGCAAGACCATCCAATTAGTATCAGTGGCAGATGTCGTTGAGGTATTTTTTCATGCCTTTCAGCCTCAATATCCCGCCAATGGGAGAGCAGCTATTACGATCGTCTCATTTTATAAAACTACAATTCCCTATTGTGTCATATATTGGCTAAATCAAACGTTAAAAAAGTTTAAAAAGTCAACGAAGTAGTTTACTAGATGCAATCTATCCCGGAACGTTTACCCTCAACTTCATTTTACAGGGTTCATAACTCTGAAGCTCACGCATAGCAGTACTCAGAGGCCCAAATTGCACCACAGGCACGTGACGCCAACAAAGCAATGATTACAATTCCCAACAAAACTCAGTGCGCGCTAATAGTTTTGTAATGCTTTTTAGTATCAAAATAAAAACCACACACAACTCAGAATATATCTCTACACAGTCACTCCAGTGACCCTGCAGACGACAGCAAGTGCTCTCTTTGACTGGTGTACAGAGGCGTGGGGGCAGCTGGATGGATGCGACAATTGAGATTGCAGGGAACAGTTCACTCCAGCGGGTAACACCCCAGCTTCATCGTCTCAAGCCACGAGTTAGATAACAAGGAGGAACTAAGAGGCGTGAAATGACAGTCCCGACACTAAAGAGCCCGTGACGGTGTCACCACACAGCAGCATTGCGACAACCCTTCAAAACCAAACCGCTCCAGCCACCATGAGATGCCTATCGAGTTAATAGAGCGTCCATACACACGCAAACGAAAGACAAAAATTCGAATTTTTTAATCACAGCATACTCATCGTGAGCTAATGACGAGAGTAGTACTGGCATTATAAGTTAAGTTTAAACTAAGAAGGAATTTTGTTCATTTTAATCACTCGGGAACGAAAATTAGCACGCAAGTTCACATCATTTAAAGGTTAAGAAAACTTTAGATTACTGTAGTGCAGTGCCAGTGAGAGCAAGCAGAGCACAGGTATGAGGAGGTATTCTAACCTGGCCACCGGGTCCTCCTGGTCCACCAGGTCCCATTGGTCCTCCTCGACCCATAGGGCCGCCAGGTCCTCCTGGGCCCATACCTGGTGGGCCACCAGGACCTCCGGGCCCACCAAAGCCCCCTCGGCCGCCCATTGGCCCACCACGTCCCCAGTTAAATCCTCCACGGCCTCCTCGGCCGCCAAATCGCCCTTCCTGTGGGCAGGTCTTGGAGGTCACACATTGCATGGGGGGATAAGAGGGCCCGTAAAATCACGGGCATTGCTTTAGGGCATCCGCCCAAATTAAAGATAAATGTGGCAAGATGCCAGGAAAAAGGTGGGGTCGTCTAAGAGACTCCCCGGAAATAAACATGCAGGCAAGAGCACCCCAAGCAGCTGACAGGGTGGGCAATGTAAGGGCCTGAGGGACCTTTAGAAGCTATACTTGTTTACACGCGAATCTCAAGAGTACTCAGAAAAACAAAGATCAATACGACAAGAACACCTTAGGTGTTTATCAGCCTAATTCAAGAAGCTACGTCACACAACTGTACACACAGCACACGTTCCTCTCCTAGACACCACAATCATTCTTGGCACTACCACGACCCTCAAAAGCACACAAGCATCCGAACGGTACTGGCTCCAATCTGCTACGGCAACAAGGAGCATCTCTTTCCACGAGACACTGTATAATGACGAAGTCGAGGTCTCATGAAGCAAGTTCAGGAGTAAAAACTTGAAGGACATCCTAAAAGTTGAGGATGTAGCAATACATGGGCGATCAAGAAGCAATGAACTTTAAATGCGTGCACAAGGTGAGTAAACCGGTGCTGACGTTTCGAAATGACATGCCATTATTTACACTGAGTGTACATATCAGCAGACCGTAGTTTAGGTCTCGCGGATCTTAAATTCGATCAAATGACAATGGCACCACTATTTAAATGAAAATTATAGATGCTCTGACCCTTTCACGTCAACTATGTAAACAACTACGGATTTCACAAATATTAGATTATCCAAGAAGCTCTAAACATAGAATTTTGTACCAAGAAATTCAACACTCCTCCTACAGGGCCCCTACGTTCACTACAAACCGTTACTAGTTCCACACGGCGTTTCCTTAGGAATAATCCGTTTTTCAACACAGGAGCATTTTTGTCAACATTCAACATAAACGTCCCCCTATGATCATAATAAATCCTAACCAATTCAGTATTGAAATCGTTTCCCGGCACCTGACAGCTTTAGGTCAGCATACTTTATATCTCACGGGTGAGACAAGACTTCCAATGGTTTATGAACCAACAAAATAGAGGACACCGTAACGAATTGCTCTTTTCGACTTCATTCTCTTACTGAATCCTGAAAAACAGTGTAATTGACACTAGAAAACCTGTTCAAGTAGGAACATTTACCCTCCACTTACACGCTCTGGAACACAAAATCGAATTTCGAGAGCTCTAACTCACCCTATCCTCCCCAAAGTCGTCCCTGTCGCGATCTCTCCTGTCGCCTCGATCTCCGCGGTCACCCCGGAAACCTCCACGACCGCCTCCGCCCCCGCCTCTCCGGCCTCCTCCGAACTGTGCTGCCTGGGTCTCCTTCTCAGCGATAAGGTCGTACACAAGTTGCTTTGCCATCTCAACCTGCCCAATGATGTGTAATGTTAGAAGCTGGGTAGAAAGCACGCACATAATACACTAATGGCAAGTCTACGAGCAAGTTAATTTACAATTAAGAGCATCGTACGTTTCTGCGTTTGTAAGGCTTTGCTACTGTACTTTGATAGAACTTGAAGTTACGTACTGGTAGAAGTTGCAGCTCATACCAAAAATATACTCTTTAAGATTAATGCTTCCATAACGTTTTTACAAACATTGCTCACGGGTACTGTTTATCAACAGAACTTGATTTTCACAAATTACTGTAACATATTCAGGCTTTGGGTACAAAATATTTTAAAAATACATATACTGTATATCATATTCAAAAAACCTTTGTATGGATCTTCATAAATGACTAAGCAAAAAGCTAGCATATCATCATACCAAATTTAAAAGTTACTTCATAATGAAATTTACCACACAATCTACAGAAATTATTCACTTATAACTTCATACTGCACTAAGTTCAGAATCACTGGAAAATACAAAGAACGTTCGACCACACTAATAAAGCCACCTTGTGCGTACCTTGTGCTGTTCACCAGTGATGCGAAGAGGCTTCTCGTTCTCCTGCTGTGGTCCATCTTGAATAATGACCATTTTGGCCCCACTCTTCTCCTGTAAGCCCTTGATGGTCTCTCCATTTTTGCCGATGATGAGGCCAACCTTAGGCCCAGGAATGCTAATCTCTACCATGGCGCCACCTCCATTGCCCTCCAGGCCAGGCGGGCCTGTGACGCCCATATCGCGGCGGCGCCTTTCTGGCCCATCGCCTTTGTTCACGATCTCGAAGATGAGATCGCGGGCACGATTTATAGCCTCTCTGAAACACGTAACATTTAATCACAAAACGAACTATTTCCAAAATTACCACAATCTTTGAGAGAAGACACCTATCACAGAGCTATGTGGAAGTACTTTCAAGAAATACTTTCACTACTACATAAATATTCCCGTGCTATTTTGTCCTGCCCCACTGCAATGCAGTACGAGTAAATCAAGCAGTGTGAGCTCAGTCGAGCCCTACAGCGCAAGACGGAAAAGATCTCCCCGTCGTAACAGAACCAAGCCACTTTACCGGAAGCCAGCACTTCAGCACTGCATGAAACACAACACCGAGTCCCCCTCGTAGGCCATACAACGAGCAACACTCGAGTGACTCGACGACGTTTCACTCGACACAAACGTCCCTCGCTCAGCTACAATGCTAACTTCCCTACTACCTCGGAACTCGTGCAGCAGGACTGCACCACGTGAGGCTAGCTGCCTCAGTCTTTACATACATATCCAGTCTTACATTTTTGGCCGAGCATCAATAATTATTCACAATTTTGGAAACCCACATATGATCATCAAATATTTTGTAATTTCATCGATGGGCAGACTGGGCACACCATGAACACAAAAGGATTCAACTCACCGAGTGCCGGAGAGCGTGCACGGTCGCTCAGGCCTGCCCCTGCTGTCTTGTGCCATCTGGATCTTGGCGCCGCTCTCCCGCTGCAGTCGCGTGATCTGTTCACCGCCACGCCCAATGACTGCACACAAATGATCCGAGTTTACAGGATGCACTTCTCTAAGCATACCATTCAAGAATAATTAATGAGTTACACCAAAGCTGCTCTTTATTAAACATTAAATTTACAAATAAAAAGCATGGAAAAATATTTATTGGGATTGCTCTTCAATTACTGTTCAAACTTCAATTATATTCATGTGGATCTTGTGCTCTGACGGCAATAGACCCGAGTAATCTGACTAACCATTTCCCCCAAACAAATGGGTGAGTAACCAAATGGTCCACATGTAACTTACAAAATTTGTACTGTCAGTTCAGATTATCATAATGAAACTTACTAGTCACAAGCTATAAATTCCATTAATATGGTAAAAATATTTTAATCTACTTTCGATTTGTTTACAATAAACTTGACGATAGTTGTTGAGGCACCTTCCCATTAGGACTTTAGAAAAGGTAATATTTGACTACAGTTCCTTGAATAAAATAAGAACACAAAAGGACAGTTGATGTGTAGCTAAGAAAACTAATACCAGCTACAAGACAGGCTAGCAAAACTGACAATGTGAGAAAAAGAAGCGATATTTCTCAGAGTGGCCATGAGCACATCAACTATGGGTACCTGAATGTGTGTCCTAGATGCTAAACAAGGCACACTGAGCCATCCTCAGAAAAAAAATAATTCAACAGATGCAATCATAGGAGTTCAACTAAATAAATTATTAGATACAGTGTCATTAATAGAGGAATAGTAACTTTACTGATCACACACTGCAGTCAGCTCAAAATAGACTAAACTCTTAGAACAGCCACTCCTGAAGCTATCTTACCTTTGCTGAGCATGACAGAAACAAGATATAAGTACACACCTCCTTAATTTACCTTTACTTGCCAAGAAGTAAGTGAAGTAGATAAGTAGTTCCATTATTTATGAATTCTTATAAGCTAAAATCTACAGTTCTCTTTAAAAATAAGCCTCAATCATACACAACACAAGTTACACCACATCATAAAAACTTTAGGTACTCACTTAGTCCAACCATCTTGTCTGGAACTGTTATCTCCTCTTGTTCTGGGGCTCCCCCAACTCCTGGGGGCCCCATGTTTGGATGTCCCATTGGGCCTCCCCCCATACTGGGAGGGCCATTCCCTGCAAGTCCCATGAACGCGGGGGCCCCATCGTTGCTGGCTACGCGCTTTGCATCAGGGCCTGTGGCGACATCCGTACCAAAGAAAACAACGTAAGTAAAACCTCATTACTTACAGGTATTTTTTTCTTCCAAAATGGTAAACTTACTCTTCAAATTGGCAATGAGAGTAACAATATTACCTAATTCAGCATTGCATACACTCATTCATGCATGGCTGGAGTGTCACAATGAAGCAAACTGCATGTCAACCCTATGAAATGATTATTTCAACCAAATATACATGTAATTTTTAAACCTAGATTGATAGAGAAACTAAGCAGCTTTAGAGACTTAGTGGGTCTGTGTGGCAGTCACCCCTTATTTTCTTCAAGGATTTATTCAAAATCTTTATTTACTTTGTAAATATTATTACAAAATCAAGTCTGACTTTTTTTGCACTTATACTGTCAGGCTCAGTTCATTATTCCAATATAAGGCATCAAAAACTTTTCCTTTGGGTATAAGTAATCAAAATATTTTTCATTATTAAAACGATATTTAACAAATTTTGTTGATAAAGTTTACTTTTTTCTAAACTTCTGAGATGCCTACAATGAAAATCAGCACCTATAAGCAGAAAATTAGGTCAGTATGGATGGAAGACTTATGTTGGCAGGCTCCATAGAAAACTGCACCTATTCTTTGTTATTTCCGAGTCAAGATGCATAACAGGAATTACTAAGCGTCTTCGGGACAAATACATACAAATCTCTTGTTTTCCACAAAGCAACCAGATACATCAGGGTTGGTCCTACTGCCCTTACAACTATGGTACATATCAGAAAACTATGAATACATGTATACATAGTAATACCTGACAGCCCTGACCTGAAATTTTCAGCATTTATTGCAACTGAACAAAATCTTAAAATTATTCAGTAAAAAACTAGGGTAGATGAATGCGTATGATCCAAATGCATAATACAATCACTTTGAAGAGAAAGTCGAGACTTCACCTCAAATACACTCATGCTGTTGATCCTGGAGACAATGAATGTCATAAGTTTCTTTTCATGATAAGACAATCAGTGATTCATTGGATTTACTCTAGGTTTCACTTTATGCAACACTGCAACTGATCATCTTTTTCACTGTGCAAGTGAAATAAGTTGAATTTCTACAATTTCTAAATTTAGCGAGCAAATTATTGAAAAGAATTTAAGAACTAATTTCTAATGATCTGTAAATTCATTTTTCAGAACTTTCCTCAAACATAACAAAACCCCTATATAGTAGTAGTGGCATGGATTGCAGCACTTCAGTAACTCAGGCAATGTCATGCCAAAACACAAACTGTTCAGTATCAATCATAGAAACTGAAAATCTATTCACAAGGTGGGTTCCCACAGAATTCCACGGACACAGAAACAGCAAGTTAATAACGAAGAGGAAGAAATAAAAGATCAAGAAAAAATAGCAAAGATGTGAAAACTGAATGAAGTAAAGTGGGCACAAAAAACAGTCCAGGTAGCCTATCTACAGGTGACCTAACCTGAAAGTGGCTACTTGGGTTTGCCTATCACCATAGCATAGAAATGATAAATTAATTTACCTAACCCTATTGGCTATACCCCCTTGTTTCCAGAGGAACATTTTCTATATAGACAATTCCAGCAAATAGATCAATTCACTCTTCTTCATATGTACAGTAGTACTAGCCTAAATTTAAAGCTGTAAAGATAGTTTTTAATTCAACACTGAATTCACATCAGTTCAAGTAGAGTGCTTTACTTGATTTACTGAATTTACTTTAGTGCAGAAAGTTGGTACAGAATACTAAAGCCTGAAATATACTGCATACTTGAATCATCAGTAATAGAAAAGTTAGATCATCTGGAAAGCTCAAAAGTTGCATCAAATTTTCACACGACTTGAAGTGAAATTCCCATTCATAGCCTCTAATAACTCAAGTCCAGCCAAAACTATGTGAAAGGTAAGTGACAGTCTCAATTAGACAATGAACAATAGTTTCACTTGCAAGTAAGGATAGGCTATAAACAATCTTGAATTACAAATGCAACATATTCCCTTCCAGCTGAATATCACCATTCAGTTAGTTTTTGAAAAGTGGAAGAAAAATAGTTCCAAGAAATTGTAAGAAAGTTCAAGAACTGGCATATGGCCAAATCAGCATGCAACTAACAAATTCTAGAAAAAAATTCTAGATTTGATATTGAATACCTCCCCAAAAAAGACATGCAAATAGAAACTGATCTGCTCAAAATTGTGCATCACCCAAACAATGAAGATAATCCAGCTTCCAAAAAATCAATTTGCAAACCAGTAAACTATAGCAGAAAATTGACAAAGATTAAATTCCTCTCAATCAGCAAAACACAGTTGAAGTACATTACAGAAAATTTTATTCCAGCCCAACTTTGATATTTAACTAATAATCAAAGTTAACCACAGTTCAATAAAGCCATTAACAGAAATTGATGTTCATCTGTTGAAATCAGATATAGGTACACTCCACACAACTTGCATTCTTTTGACATTCAACTTGAAAAAAATCACATAAATTATACTCCATTACACACAAAAAACATTTGCACTACAAGCTAAGCTTTACTGCCAAAACCCTTACTGTAACAGACATTGCTTTAATTATGTTAGTAGTCACCAAAATTGGGCAGTTAATTTTATTGCAATTCAAGAATTTCAGACTGAAATGTGAAACGGAAAGCAGTAGCCTGCTTACCTCCCATTCGATCCATACCTTCCCCCTCTTCCAATGGTCGTTTTTGACCACCAGGCTGGATCTTGGCAGCGATCTGAAAAAAGAAACATTTGTTGTAAGGGATTGCAGTAACAAGTTCTATGCCAACAATAGAACTGTGTAATAAAATGAGAGATTTAGAAAATATATTCATGCAAACACTCATGAGGTTAAAAAAACAGCTACTAGCAATTAGGCCTGTAGGAACAACTGCTACAACTTTGTTATGCTCAGTTAATATAATTCATAGAAGTAAAAAGTAGCTGAATAATAAATACTAAGGAATGAAGGCAACAAGTCATCTCAGACATTCATACAGTAAGTCAGTCAACAGGCATCTTCTGAGAATGAGCAATGAAACATATTCATGCAAAAAGCTACTGCATGCAGCTAAGTGCTGAAGAAAAAAAGATTTCCAAAAGGGAAAATATGCTTATGAAATGTTAGCAGCAACGTAAAATGAGACTATGTAATATTTTGTTCATGCAGGCAGGTTTATCTTTTCAAAGGGCATATACTGCTGGCACTTATACCAATTATAGTACAGCTGATAGTATCAAAATGGAAAGAAAAGCAAAAAGAGCAGCACCAAGAGAAGTCATCAAAATTATCTGTCCAACATGTAACAAAAATCAGACATTTTGAGTCACAAGACATCTTCAGTGATGACTGTAACAAAAAGTATACAGTTTACTGCAAAATTCTTGCTAACATTTGAATAATGAATCCACAAAATAGAAAAATAAACATCAAATTTCAATAAAGAAATTTATGGACTCATTTTAATGGGTACACACTATTGGTATCATTTAGTTTGGGTCTATAGTTAAAATGTACATGGACATGGGCAAACTATAGAAATCAGAGCTGAAATTTAAAACAGAAAAATGTTTCAGATTTAAAGGTGATTTACAGTTTTCAACATGGTGCCTGATTGCTGACTGAGAAGGTTCACTTAGGAGTTTTCCAGTTCAGTGACTAAGGCTTGAATACTTCGAATTCTAATGAGAGGATGGAACGTACTGCCCACGTACTTACTTGGAAGCACACTGTGCACAACCAAACAGGTAGAAAACACTAGATTTCAGGCACATAAGAAGCTAGTCATTAAAGCAAAAAAGTGAACCTATTGTCAATTTATTAGTCAAGACAAGACAATTGTGAATTTTTAGTTTGAATTTTTTTTAAAAGCTTATGTAGCTCAAAGTGTAGTTTTTCTGATTGCAGACCAATTCTTCTTATTTCAAAACTCTTAGCTTCTCACAACCTAAACTTGTTCAAAGCTGACCATATCTATCACTATGATAATAAAAAGTATCAAATCCCTAAAAACTCAATATAAATTTAAATGTTTTTACCAAAGTCCTATTTTTAACTAATCAGCTAAATAGAGAACAATCCATCCTGACATTCATACTGAAAGATTAGACTTTATTTAATTATTTGCTAGTTAAAAGCTCCCCATCTGTGGACAGAAGAAAACATGGAATCTATGAACAAGTGTTCACACACTAGATTCTCTAGGCACAGAACCAGCAAGTTGTCAAGAAGGAAAAGGACAAAAATGCAAAGAAGATGTGAAAATAGAAAAAAGCATGGTGGGCACCAAAGATAGACTCAAAACCCTATGTATAGCTAAGGTAACCTAATAACGCTTCTCTGGAGTCTCCAGTCCCCATAGCTTAAGATAGACAAACATAACTACTATAACCATTCTGCCTATCCTATGCACGTTGAGGGGTTTCATATTAACAAAATTCATGTTTACTAATCACAGTACTTGAAGGTTCTACCATTCATACCTAGATCAATGGCCAGATATGCAAGGTAGTATATTTCAAATCACAAATCTTCAAAGGATACCAGAAAACCTAACCTTCAAATTTGGCTTTTCAATTTATTACTTGAATCATCTGCATGTAACAATCATTCCAAACTATAATTGTATTGAATTATGTAGCTACTGCTACATTGGTTCATGCCATTAAGCAGAGTTTCAGAAAGCATCAAATGAGCAAAGTAACATCCTAAACCCAAGTTTACTTAATCACAAAAATTAAGATAAGGTGATTGGCTGCCTGTTGACACATGTACAGTGACTAACATGAACATGGCCTGAAGCAAGTTATTTGGCTTATGAGACACCACTTGACCATTTTAGTGTTGAACGTTACAAGCCAAATTCCAAAATACACGTTAATTTCATGAAGCAGAGGCTCACTAGCATGCAGTTAATTTGTTTTATCACATGTGTGTTCAGCAAGAGTAACAGTTTCACAATAAAAGTGTCCTGTTAAGATCTCATTTTTGGAATTATACCTGCATATCAAGACATTAAACATCTGGTAATGGGTAAACATGGAGGCTATCAATTACATAGCATACAAGAATGTCTATGTCACTCATGATCTTAGGTGCAGCTAAGCATAAATTTGTTAGTTAAAAAAAAATGAAGCTATAGTTTCAGGATTTTAGTTACAGGTGTAATAAAAACAAAAATATATCTCAATCTTGATTTAACCATAATAATTCCTTTTGTTTTAACTTTCACGCATGTAGTACACTGTATTTGACATTTGAAACAAAAATAGGATATTTCTAAATTTTTGAACCTGCTTAGAACTAAAATTCAAAAAGAAAAAATTTTCCTTCGAAAAATTACGAAATGGTGATAGTGAGCTAACAAAAATAGAGTAACACTAAGAGGCATATTGTAAAATAGTAAACTAAATACTGAAATAGAATCAAAAATTACTTCAACTACTTATCAGGCTATTAATTTTAAGTTTTGTTCTAAGAATAAACTTATTTCAGATTAATTCTTCTTAATAAAAGATCTAAAATTTCATCTAATTATTCATGGTATAGAAGTCTTTATACACACTTTGATGTCTTGACACATTGCTGTAAGTTTTAGCTACACCAATAAAATACCTCAGTAAGAAGGGATGGTTTCGACTCCCATTACAAGTCTATATTTTCTCTTCATAGCAACAAAAATATAGGTTGATATTTCATTACATTGGCCAATTGCACAGAGCACCTTATTCTTTGTACAGCCTCCAATTTAGTCTCACTGAATAAAATTCTTCCCAGTTGTAGAAACCTATTAGAAAATTTATTATACAATGCTCTTTTATGCATCTTCCAGCTTTTCATGCTCTCTACTAGCAATCTTACTGTGTAATAATACCAATGTTGCTTGTTTGTTTGGTCTCTCTACATCTGTTACCCTCTTTTGATTTAGACAGGAGAAAATTTCATGGTCCTTATTCCAAAACTAATAGCAAGACTGCCAAAAAAGGCAGTCCACATCAGCAATACTGAAAATACCATTATTTCATGCTTAAGGTACTGTAAATAAGAGTACATCATAAGTGGTTACTATCATATGTTCCACCTTTTTTGGTGAGGCATGTCTACTAGTGTTTAGTTACATTAGGTTACGATTTAAGTTTAGTGCATAAGACTTTAGTTTGGCGCAGCTCAGGATGCATCACGGCAGTCAGATCTTGGGTAATTTGTAGCCAAACTTCGGAGTTTGTCAAAACAATAAGCCCTTAAATGATGTGCAGTCCCTTCTTCTCTTGTGTTCACAAAATGCAGTTAGTGTGTGAGCAGTTAATATCTCGTAGCACATGAGCAATTAGTGTCCTAATATTCAAATTTGGCTTGAAATATTTTTAGACTCCAACATCACAAGAAAACTTCTCTTCTTAAAAATTTTATGTTTTTCAAGCGGCACAAATTTCATATTCAATAGCAAAGTTAATATGGATTGAACATAGGCAGTCAGAATTTGTCAAAACAATGCCTTAGTTTTTAATTATTTGAATATCCATCAATAAAGCTTCTTGTAGCAGCGAAGTAATTGAAACTTTGAAACATCTATTTATCACAAGTAATTTATATCAGATACAGTTTCACTATCAAATGAGAAATGATAAAAAAAAACAGAATCAGGATATATACCGCATGTGGGCCTGAATAAGCTGCAAAGCTTTTAGGGCCGTCTATATAGATTGCCCTAGGATATATACCACAAAGTATAACGTATAAATCAAAATCTTAGAATACAACATATAGAAAGCCTATCATGGGATATTCACTTCAAGAGCCTTATAAATTCAATAAATTTACATTACAAGGGTAAATACTGTGATCAGTGATTCAACATTTCGTACAGAAATATTCCGAAACAAACGTTTGAATAAGTGCGAGAATAAATCCCTACAATAATTATCAACTGAGCGAGTTACCAAATGCGCATAAAATACATGAAGTTTACGTGGAGTAAAATAAACAATTCCATTATAATCTTGGTTTTTAATACGCACATTAAACGAAATTAATATTCGATTGCCTAGACAACGCTGCTAATCAAACTCAACGGCCGGTTCCAGAAGCATGCCATGCCGCCATAACGCAGCCATCTTGTTTACAACGACCACGCGGCATTCTGATAATTTGCTACACTACACCGATATTCAACCTTAAATTCATTAAGTAAAACAAGAACACAAACATAAAAAGAGAATTTGGTTCAACAAAATATAGAATACCTTTAAAAGCTACCTGATAGGTGAAATTATACCAATTCCCGATATTAGAACACCGACTTGACGATGGCGGGCCTGAGATCAGAACTTTGAACAAGCTAATTCTGACTAACTCATGAGTCTATCGTAAAATATTTCAGGCAAGTTTAAAAATAAATATTTATTTACCTGTTTAGCACGTTGAACAGCGTCAGCAAATGCGGGATTTTGCGAAAAACTATTATTATTTGCACCTGCTGCTGCAGCCATCATGGACGACGGCAATGGCGTACGCTATACACGCGGTGTAAATATGGATAGACAGAAACAAATGAACGCCGACCTGCACTAGCCACTTCCTAAACTTCAACTGGAACTTCTATGGAAATATTTCCCGATTTCTACTCTCCTCGTCTTTCAGAAATGTGAGTTTAGGCATATAAAATGTTTCAAAGAAAATAATATCCAATAGCACATTCAATTCAGCATTCTTTTCCAGATATAATTTTTTTCAATAATATGATTCAGATTCTGAAGATATGTGAAACATTTGAAAAAAATATTATTTTGACTGATGGTTCCGGTTGAAACTTCTTCTAGAAATTTAATAAGAAATTATTAAAATTCATTCATGATGCATACGAAGTTCACTGTAACTTTCCGGTTGAAATTTAGTCTACAAATTTAATAAGGAATTATTAAAATTTATTCATGATGCATACGAATTTCACTTCAACCTTGGTTAAATGACAGACCGCCGACTCATAACTTAAAAATATGTTATATACAAAATGAGCAACTCTAAAAGATACCCTAGAAATCATAAAACTTAATAGGGCCTACAAGTAGTTATGGTAACAATTGCTCATCGTTGTCATACAAGAAATCTATTTCTGTAATTTAATTCATTTAAGTCTTAGGATAAAATACTGTTTAAATTGTTTAAATGCGCTTTGATGATTTTTCCCAACATTTTAATACGCGACACTGACACTATTTACGAGATTAAAACTATCTTGCTCTTTGCGGGGCTCTGACGTCTAGCTATATATTTTTTATTTTTTTGCTATTCTATAAAAACTAGCGCTTTCTCGATAGGATAGGATGTATACAATAAATAAGACAACGAATGTGTTTTTACGCACATCACACAATTTAGTATATAAACGATTTCGTTCATTTCAAAAAGTTGTCTTTTGTCCTTCAGCTTGCACAAGTTTCCTTTTAGTGTGCTGGTTGCTATGCTTGCTAGAGCAATAGACCTATGTTACATCCTTTCTGAACTCCCTTTCAGGTGTGGGGAGCTAACGTATTTTCGGGGGCATATTTTTCTCAACCGCCACACAAAATTGTCTTTGATTGAATCCCTTATAAGTAAATGCCCGACTGATAAAGATCTATATACTGTGCAGATTTTTGTTAAAATGAGCGTAGTGGTCGAAACGTCTATTATACAATATTTTTGACACTCCTTTTTTCTATCGCCATCAACATTTATTTATTTCATAAAAACAATATTCCTTTTATAAAAGTATAAGATGCACAGGTATGTCGTAAGTCGAAATCACTTATAGAGCCTCAAGCAAAATATTTCACTAATTCACGCGTGTATTTTCCGTTATCTTCTCCAAATTATGAAGGATTACATATACAAGCACCCACAATAGAAATTGTAGTTCTAAATTTAAAAGAATTATCGAGCTATTCATGAAAAGAGCTATTCATTCAGATTTGTATAAGAAACAGAAGTAGCACTGTGGCTGATTCCTGTTTCTTCAAATTATTTTATTTTACAAGCACGTAACATTTATAAATTTCTCAACTGTTAGATGCAGGATAGTCCCAGAAGAGTTCCATTGAGGTTTCCCGGGAACTTCGCCAGAAAACCTCCCAATTCTCGCCCAAATGAACTAAACCCTCTCTAACAAGCAATAATGTTAATTGTTCGTTTCACGTGAATCAAATTTTGTCTTGAATATAATCTCAGGGTGCGATTTCAATCTACAGCGTTCCATTCATTTTTGTATTAAAAATGTGGTGTTTTGACTTTGATTCATTAATGCGTTCATGGGCTGAATCTATCATAAATTACTCTCTGAATTCAAGAATGCTGTTACGTTAGCAAATGAAAATCAAATCTGAAAACTACTTTGATCTTACAGCAGTCACAGTTGAAGTAAAACTCAACCGAAGTCCGACATGGTGATTCAGTTTGTTTCAACGTTAAGGAATATACGATTAGTTAGTAAACTGAATCTGGAAATTGAAGTCACTGAAGTTAATAAATTCTAAGATAATTTGTAACAGGGAGTACCTATTTTTTCACAAAAAAACTCACAAATAGCTAATTATAGCCTGAGTCTATTGCATTTTACTCTCTACTTAAATAAAATCTAACAGATAGAGTACGTGAATTATAGCTCAGTTGCATGAAGTGACATGATTAGAAAACGTGCCAATGAGACACAAAGCCACGTAAGCTATAAAGAAATTTTGCTTCGGTTGAGCTTACGACATTTGGGCTCAAACCCCTAGCGTTGCAAGACCAATTTCTAGAAGGTCACACCGTACTTCCCTTGATCAAGGAAGTCTTTACTAGATATTTTCTATTCAGCCCATCTGTAGTAGCCGGTACCGGCTTGGCCGGGATAACTGTCATTGCGTTTTGTCATCAATTATAATTCATCTTAATATCTAACACGTTTTATATGTAATGCATCAATTTGGCAGGTATTGAGATTCTCTTGTTGAATGCTTCAAATTGATACAATTTTCAAAGTTGCTTGAAGTGTGCATAGCGTAAATTAGATATACAAAGAAACCTATGACATGTTGTGCTATTGTGCTGGCTATCATTGATACCAACGAATAATATTTCAAATCACGTACGCATGTGCGGTGAAGAATGTTAAGTTTTGATCTTGTACGAAATGAAATATCTAGTACAAATGTACTCTTCATTCTTGGTGTTGTGTTCTCCAGGTCCGCACTTTCCACCACTCGCTCCGGTCAAACTGTGTCTGTGATGGTGAAGGGGAGGATGCGTGGGGTGAAAAACCGAACAATTAAATATTTCTAGTGAATTCTGCTTTCATGCATCATCTTTTTAAAATCCAAGTGCGATGTTGAGCCAGCAAGGTAAGAAACACTTTAAAAAAAATTCCGGGTTTTTAGGAACTGTCGGGTAATCATTTTTCAAAATTGTACGAGTTAACTCAGAATGTATCTGTCTTATATATTGTACGTTACAAATCTGGGAATTTTTTTTTTAGTTTTCTCGCATCGTAACAAAGAATGACTGTCGAATAGTTTGTTATGAGTTCTAGAGTGATATTTTACCAGCTCTAACGGCAACTGCTGTTACAAACGTCTATCAGCCGACAACGTTAAATAGGATACAGAATAGGCTAGTACATAGCTAGGCCACTTCTATAACATCATACATATGTTTTTTAACCTGAGGGAAGTGCAAAGTGGCTGTTTTCTGCTCATGTGAGAAGCTGTGAAGAACTACAATCAATCTTTCAAGTTTTCCAAAACGTGAGGTCCTCGTTAATTAATTTAATTAATTTACGACGATGGCAAAGGGTAACTTCACCAACGTTTCTGACGAAGAGAGAAGCCTTCTTAGTACAAACTTATAGGACAAAGATTTTCGCAGTAATGTTGACTATAAATATTTGAACGCTTGTTGTTATGGGAAAGAAAATTCTCTGATGTGTTGTTACGCTACATGCGCGATGATAACGCTAATGTTATTGATAGTGTGATTTCGAACATGTAATGAGGATCTCCTGCATGAACTTAATATCACGGCAACGCGCTTAAGTAAGTTTATATAAAGCATATTTTAACTTGTAACATTGCACGGTCACGTATTACTGTGTATTTTGACACACATTTAGTTTACTTTCCATACTTTTTGTGAACTTCATGGCGTACTGCTAGCGTGATGGCCTTGTAACTGAGAGGACCCTGGTTCAAATATCGGCTCAGTCGTCGAGGCATTTTCACGTTAGCAGGGAGTACTTCCCTTGAAGAAAAAAAGTTTAAACCACACATTCCTCACAACGCCAGTAGTTGTAAGGCATTGAAAACCCAACGGTAAAACGTGTTGGAATCAATAAAGGTTCTGCTTTGGGTTATTTACATCGCGTGGAATAATATAAGTAAGATATAAGCAACAATCAACATGACGATCAGTTACAAATTTGCAAATAAAAACTTCGAATTATAAATGTAGTAATAATGTTTGGGTTTTATAGATATACGTATATTTTTTACATTTTTTCTTTCTTTTTCTACTTGTAGTAAACGGTGCTCTAGTTTTGCTATGCAACCTTCCTTTTTTAACGTTGTGCGTCGTGTCTTCGTATTACAATGATTTTTTTTTGCTGTTAAAGATAAATTTCATTATAGGTTGAAGAAGCCACGCTGTAGATTGTGCTGTCACTAGCGGCATTGTACAAATGTGGCAGAAAGTGAAGTTCACTTTCACCAAATCGCCTCCCCAGTGCTGCCAACTGTACAGTTATGTCTTCGTTGATTTCTTGACAACATTAGCCTACTTTAAAATACACCAAAAACATTGATTTTGTAGTTTAAAGGTTTTATACACCACACATTCAACTGGAGATTTTGCTTGGTGCCACTTCTAGTAGTTTTTTTTATTGATCCAAGTCCACCTTGAATGACAGTCGTTTTCTTCTAGAAACAATGTTTCATATGGCAAATTTCTTTTCAGTACCGACCCGCCTATATCTCAATTTGCCGCTAGCAGCACAAAAAAAAGAATTGTTCGGTTTTAAGAATTGAACAGTACAAATGTTGTTTTGATTTTTAAGACTACTGTCAAAGGTAGTTCGTTTAGATAAATGTTTAAAAATCCCAAACAATAGCAAAGCTTACTAATTTTGCATGGAAATAATAATAATATAAATAATATATGCCTCGGCTCAGGTGGGTGGGGCTTTTCACGTGACCACGGAGTACTTCCCTTGGGAAAGGAAGTTTAAACCACACATTCCTCACATCCCCCACCGCACCAGTAGTTGTAAGGCATTTAAAACCCAACGGTAAAACGTGTTGGAATAATAAAGGTTCATTAGTAGCATATACGAACTCACGTCAAATCATGAACGGTGAATGTCTCGACGAGGCTTACGTTGATCGACATTAGCACGCGATTCCTACGAGTAAATATTACCAAACAATTTAATTTGTTCATGCAGTAAACTCCTCAAGAACATTACCAAAACTCGGGACAAAAAATAACAGTAGCGTAGGACTCGCTCTGGAAAAAAATTGCATTTCTTCCCAATCTGCCAACTTTCGAAAGCACCAATAATGGAATGGATAAAAATAAATTGTTACGAGAACACAAGAATACGATCATGCTTCGTTCCCACCATCATCTTTTTCCTCACGTTCATGCCATAACCCTGTTATATAATTATTTATGCAATAAGACGGAATTTAGCTTTTTATGGAAAACAATCTCTAGCTTTATGTATACACGCGATAGGATTGCATTTAGCTTTGTACAGAAACTGGTAGCAGCCCAATGGAACGGGCCGGTCCTCGTTTGGTTGAAGCGCGTAGCCTGGCTTCGGTACTGGCCCATTGAAGCGGCGATTGCCGCTCCTCCTAACTGCCCGCCACGGAACCAACGGCACGCCCGCAGCCCAGGGCTCTTGGCAGCACTGAAATTAGTCTGAGCTCACAATTACGACCGATGCCGTTCCTTCATTTTGAACTAAAATTCTCACCTGATGCCGATGTCAGCCAGTACCTGTACGGAAACTAATATATCGAGAGATGCCACCACCCTCACACCGAGTCGGAATTTTTTGACTTCGACGGCATTCGGAACCGATGATTCATGACGACGTTCAACATCTGGCCGGCGCCAGCTCATGAAATTATTTGAACCGAACGTGCACGTTCGGTATGGTTGCATGAAGCACGGTCTCCTTATTCTTGTTTTGTTCCTTTTTAAGCGATATTCATCGTAGCTCAGTAAAGTCATCACTTCACGAAAGTCACGCTTGAAGCTTGTTGCACTTACTTATTAATGAGTCATTGTTTTGTTAAATTAATTTCACTGCGTGTAGTTGTCGTCCACAGGATGTTAAATTCATCAGCTGCACTGGAAAGAATAATTTCATAAAGCTTATTTGTATGTGCGTACGTGGGGAAAGAAATACCGAACATTTCCATACATGCTTAAGAAGGGTACTTCTCAGTCGAAAATAATTTCGGTGAAAAATTCATGTACGGCAGCAAATATGTTCTTGAAACAATTTCATGGTTCTTTTCTCTCGTATAAATTTCAGTGCAGGGCCTGATATTTACCTCGTAGGTTTTGAAAACGCGTGCATGAAACCCATTTGAAGCTCGCGTCTTTTCATGCTTTAATTCATCTCTTTCCATTCTCGTCAGAAAGAAATAAATTATGTGGTCGTTGTTTGAGGATTAACAAGTTTGTTCAATCTTTCCGACTGGGAGAAATTCCCATGGATGACAGGATATCATGCCAATGTTCCAGTCTGTGTTATGTCCGCTAGTGAACAGAATAGCGCACTTCCGTTTTTTTTTGTAACAATTAAGAAGCCTCCAAAACACTTGTGTGTTTTCCGGCTACTTCGCTCACGCTGTCACTGCAGGACAAAGGTTTAGCAAAAGTCCTGTCGATGGCTTTGTGCGTGTGCCGACCGACGTATGTGCATTCATGCAAATTGTACTACGAAGGAAGCTGGCCATGTGATGACACTCTAGTGCCAGCCTCTGGACACTATTGAGAAGTACGGAGGTGCCGCAGGTTCTGGCACATTTCCGTTCCTGTAACGTGATGATTGACGAATTTTCCGTTCCTTCAACGGTTTATCCGATAAGCTGTGTTTTTTAAATTATAATGCGTTCACAATTTGAAATTTTACGAAGAAAAGGTTTTCTCGTCCACATTTTTGCATTAGTCATGACCCCCTGATGAAGAAGCATTCCCCGGTTGCTTGCAATATATTAAGAATGTGATATGCAGAGCTCAAATAGACTGAATTTAGAGGAGGGTTTATTTTCGGTCCTTACGTATTATCGGGAGGACCTCATTCC
>VOMN01141864.1:0-12625 GCA_014899125.1 Orchestia grillus
AATTTATCTCTTAAGTAGGAAGTTTCGTTTCAAAATTAGTCATAAAAATTTAATGAATGTCTTCAAAATAATTTTAAAAGTTTAAATCAAAGTAAAAAACAAGAAAGTATCATTGCCTTGGAAGATATCAAGTTTTACCCTATCCATAACGGAAACAGAAAAACCGGCCTTCAATGATATTTGAATGCGCTGAAGTACAAGTGAAAGAACACCAGAGCTTCCAACAAATCGAGGAAGATTTCCATCTCAAACATTCGTTCCGCGACTCCAAATTTGCTCGATCTCAGCTAATAATATCGTGTGTATTATCCTCCTCATACATATACTCCCATCACATTTCGGAATGAACTGGGCGAGTGCACTGATTTTCAATACGAACTTATGTCCTTTTGCCCGGTTTCGTCAGCTACTTGCTAAAATTGTTGGACAAGTTCAGGTACCACACANAAATGATAGTAGTCTTCAGATGCTGTCCAATGTTCAATACTGTTTTACTTTATTTTTTTCCGTGTAATATTCATAGGTCCAATTGAAAATCATTTCATTTTTCCGAGACCAGTTATAAAACCGCAAAATTGATGCAAGGAAATTACACAACACTGATTGTTGAACTTCCCTCGTACTTTATCATCTTGATTAATCATTTGCCCCAGGATTTGATCTAGCGGCAAGTCGAAGAAGCCAACGTTCAATTTTACAGGCGTATATATTTATCGCGTACACGTTCGGACTTTTAAATATATCCTCTTCACTTTAAGCAGCAGTGGCAATACCTGTTTTAAGCATCCAAAGTCGAAATTAAATTACTCAAGTGCTGAGGGCATGCATGAGTTTGATGATAATAACTCTGACTAAGGAGCCGCTACTTCTTAATAATATTTTTTCACCTTCCTAATGATGTTCCCGCTGGCCTTTTTCATTATTTGATCTCATGAACATTATGTAAGCAGTTTTCCGTGTACAGATACCTTGCATTCAAATAATATTATCTTCCTAATGAGCCTCACGAGTCAAGGCATTTTTTAACAACGAACAAGCTCTTCAACCCTCCACTTCTGAATTGATCTCATTCGAAGCTTTTGAGCGCAAACAGTCGTAAAAATCGGAGTGGAGCTTGTCCTAAACACCTCATTTGGATCACTCCCCAGTCCTAAGTATGTGAGTGTTACTAGTCTTAAGTATAAGAACGGGACCAATGCTAACACCTAAATAGGCCAGTCTTGAGTGCATGAGTGAAACAATTCGTAAATACCGAAATGCCCAGGTGTTATTCTCACGTTTCAGCGAGGATTTCGTACCACCTTCTTCTTGACCGCTCTATCGATCCCTGCAGTGGGAACAGAACGTTTTCGTCCAGGAATGGGCTTGGTGGAGGTTGTGCCGGCACCTTCATTTCGTTTCCATGCATTGTAGACAATTGCACGATACATATTCAGCTCAGCTGTTCTGTTACGTTGTTGTTGGCTATTCCAGCGGGTATAATGGGAACAATTCGCTCGCCAATTGGTTGGGGCCCCGTTTTGTTTGAAGTCTGTTTACGGACGAAGCAAACATAACACCTGAGTGCGTAAGACCGTTGACGAGAGCATTGTAAAAATTGAGGCAAATTGTTGAGATTATAACTTATTGAACAAATTAAAAGCGGGTTTTTCATTATGAGACACTGCATAAAAAAATTTTATGTGATAAATACGTTTATTTCCTCTTCACGTTCAGTTCATTCAAATATTTTCCTCGACGTTTCAACGGGCCAGGAAATGCGACAGACACAGAAGCTTTCATCGGATGTGTGAGTGCAGCGTTCATTCATCGGGTGTGTGAGTGCAGCGTTCATTCATCGGGTGTGTGAGTGCAGCGTACATTCATCGGGTGTGTGAGTGCAGCGTACATTCATCGGGTGTGTGAGTGTTGCGTACATCCATCGGGTGTGAGTGCAGCGTACATTCATTGGGTTTGTCAGTGCATGCAGCGTACATTCAGTGATTCGCTTATGTTGTGGGTATCATCGTCGGTTCAATACCCTGTCTAACATGAAAAATGTTTACTATTTTTTTCAGATGCTCAACTCTTTTACCAGAGAACCGATGGCGACTGCGTGATAATCTTACTCTACCAACCGCAATGCAAGAAGTTTGTGGGAACTCCTGTTGCCTATGTTCGAAAAGATCATTATACGAGCAGAAGCTCCAGCGACAGTGAGTACGTACGTAGAGTGCAAGTAATTTTGTCCATTCCCGACTGAGTCCAACATCTGATTAGGTACGTTCGGTGAATTTAACGGCTTTTAAACTTAAAACACTTTTTTTTAATAATTAGTAAGCCATCCGTTGAAACAAACTTCCCCTACCAATACGTTTTCGATATCATTGAAGGAGTCAATTTAATTCCTTGAGTGAAAGTTTTGTTCATATTTTATTACGTATATTTTGCAGTAAAATAAGACACTTATGTGAGGAACTTTTTTCGTGAATTTCAGCAGTATTTTATTCTTCGTAATCGAACAATTTTCGTGCAATAAAATTATTTTTAAGAACAGAAATATTGCCTCCTAATAAAAAAAACAACATTCATATTTGGTAAAATATATTTCTTTAAAATACTAAATCACCAAGCTTCACTGGATCAAATATGTATGTGGAAAAGTGTTCAAACAATAACATTACGGGCCTTATTTATCAGCTCGGTGGTAACATGCAAACTTCCTTCGATTGATGAATTATTTTCGATGTTTACATTAATAAAAGGAATAAGCACCACTCGAGCATTCTTGCTAAACTATATCACATATAGCTCACCCCGCTTGTGTGGCTTGAGAACTTATATTCTCAGTAGTTTTTCATGCATCAGTACAATTGATTAAACTAAGCTGACACATTTTGTATTTTCCTAAATAAAAATTTTAGGTTTTAATTTTATACATTGGTTCATTGATGTTTTTGTATCCTCAGTTTGCCTTTTAACTTCATATTTAATGGCTCTTTTTCCTCTGCTTCATTGTACAAAGTTTCTCAATGCATGAGTTAGTATTCAATTGGTACGCTGTCCAACGCACTTTATGCGTATGGTTCCCAGCCTTCATTCAGGAACGTTCAATAGCTATTAAAAATAGCTATTAAAACAGCAAATAGTTATTCCTTTAGTTTCTGTTATTAGTTCCTGGCATAGTTATAGAAGTCACATTCAAAGACTGGTACTTATGCTGACTTACCTACTTAATGCACTAACAAACATTATCAGAAACAACTGGTAGCGAATAGAAATAGTTTTCACAGACCCAGTCAAATGGTATAAATTCCCAGATTTTAGTGAACAGTAACGGAAGAAACTAAGATATCAGACGCACCTGCCTTATAATCAACATCGTTTCGCTAGCTCTATTTATTTCATAACTACTGCTTCAACACGTGAAGACTCCCGCCGACGATGGCGACTAAATGTTTAAAGATTGAAATACTAGACTCTAGTATTTATTTGCTAGATTTTTGTATTTCTAGTATTTGAAATACTAGAAATACATTTTGGAAACTTTGATCTTTGTAACCTCGAGTCTCTGTGCATTCACAAGTTAAAGCCATCGCTGAATGAAATACAGAGGCATACCCTCTTGAAATAGTCAACCGCTAAGTTCTGTCTAAGTTCAATTTCTTATGGTGTTATTTTTCTTATTTATTGCAGTAATTCCTTTTTCATTTTTGAATTTCATCCTTTGTGTTCTGAGTCCATAATATCAAAAGTTTTCTGCTGTTTATTGCAGATTCTTTGTTGAAAATGACCTTTGAGCGCGAAACGCCTAAATTGAAATGTTTTTAAGATATATGTTCTCAATCGCCTATATGATCAGCTTGCTTCCCAAAAGAAATGTTCCTAATCATATTCGTATCAATTACATTCACATTCATATTTCTTTAACGCATCATACTTTACTCCCAAAGACTCAGGAAATTTCCTTGATTTCGTTAGTATTCATCTTGCATATTATCTTTCTATGAAGATGCTTGTTTCTTGGGTTTTGCATTCATATTTCCATCGAATACATTGGCAAAATTGAGACCGATTATTGTTGTTTAGAGTAATAACGAATGTTTGCATAGAAAATAAGTCACCATTTTTTTGCTTAGATGCCCGAAATGACAGTTCTATCTTGCCATAGTTTCTTCCCGTAAATTTCACAGCTGTGTTTCTGAATTTCATCAAAAATTCCAGATCCATCTATGAAAGACACTGCCTTGGAGCAATACTTTGGTTCTGGTGAAGTCGAGCGCACCTTCAGGATTGAATCCCCAGCCTTCGTTGATTTCCAGGATTGCATCGCGACACATGGTGAATTAACTTGTGTTTTATGAACTAATTACATTTGTGCTCCATCTATCTGGGGAACAATTAGGAGCAAGTATTTACATGAACATGCTGATCCATTCGTGACTAAACGCATGAAATATAAATAACTCACAGTAGACTGGGGTTCAGGCGTTCAGTTGCATATTGGTAGGACTTTTTTTGGAAAATAGGTACGAATCTATTGATCTTCACAGTAACACAATTAAGTACACAACGACGTATCGTTTTCTCTTAAATAATTTTTAAAATCTGACTACTTAGAACGGAATATTATGCTCGTGATTGTTGCAGCACACGCTTGTCATAGTAATGTTGACAAAAATTATTTATTTCTGTATGTAAGATTTAGTGTGCATATCGTTTTACAATGCAATACTTCTTTGTACATCTAATGCATATTTTCCTGTACGAAACACCAAAGGAGTGGTGCGATACACTTAGACGCCTGCTACTGCACAAGATCTTTTATTTGTGGTACGGCTACACAATTGTTCCTGTGGATTATATCAGGGCGAGGGTTGGGTCATAATGATGTAATGTAAGATTACTTGCAATACGCGGTCGGGAAAGAATCTTGACGGAAAGTATGTCATTGGTGATAAGAAAGAATAGCATTCTGTTTCTACGTAAGAGGATGTACAAATTTTAGCGTGTCAACATTCGGCTTTCGATAGATAATTTTTGCATTTTCGGTCATCTTACTGTCATGATAAATATTTTGAACACGCTATCGATTGAAAGCTGGCGTTTCAGACACTAAATAGTGCTTACCTGCTACTCAAAATATAACTAAGCGGATGTACCACTCGAAAAAGAAATATTCGTTTTTACCGCCAACGGAAAAAAAAATCGATGAGAATATACGGTCGGCAAAAGTAACATACTGTGATATCGTCTGCAGATCGTATAATGAACTGCATTCTCATTTTGAACAGGTCAACACAATGCAAATGTTTTTCCGTACTTCCTCGGTTTAATAGGAAGTAAATGATATCATCTAACAAAAATCATAAGTTTGGCCATTCTAATTTCTCTAATGGGTTACTATTGTAATTTTAAATATTTGCTTCCACTGATTCACCCCTGATTTTAAATAATATAAATTGATCAATTATGTAAAAATGATATGTAAAGGGTTTTCTCAATTATAACATAATTTACATGGTTGTTGTACTCACATTGGTTTAGATTTTCTTGTTATTACTCGGACCAAACAAGTAGAACACATGCAGTGCAGCATGTAAGACATCTAGTGGCATGTAATTAGACGAAATCGCACTTTACGAAAGGTCCAGGCCAGAATTTGACTTCGTATTCGATGTACGTGTGAACAACTTCAGGCAGGAAACATTCTGTTGAAGAATTGTGGAAAATTGTTTCTTGTTTTGGTAAAATGGCGTTGTGGAAAGGATAAATAACATTGGTGCAAATTTCCTGCTATGGAATGAAGTATTTCAAATACACATCACGAGGTTGAGTTTGACCTTACCGTTTCATCAGAATATCAGCGTAAAATTGCCACCAGAAATGCGTCTTGAGTCAGTGCGTCCTTCAAAAGAATGCGTGTTTTGTGAGTGTGCACGAAATCAAAAAATTAAAATTTTTGTTACATGTTTTCTTTGTTAATATACAAAACTATAATTGCGATCCACTGAGTTTATTACCCTGTGCCATAAAGATTTTGCTACTAGGATAACAAAATTTGTTTTAAGAATAAGTTCATGATACTGATTCCGAATCCGTACTCAGCATTGTTTTGGCAACTCCATTTTAACATGTACAGCATTTATCAATGATAGAACCCAGAAAATTTTATTCCACCTTTTCACATCAAACTAGGCCTCTTGAAACACTTTGCACATACCATGATACAAAAGTTGTTGCTTCAAGTGCCTGAAGGAAAAAATTTGATGGCTGAAAAAATGAGATCAAAGAGTTCTTGCTTCAAAACAAATTGAGAGGTGAAGTGAATCCATTTGAGCTTACGGCATTGGATTCATTCATCTTAATTGTACATAAATTCCTTTAAATTTCTTAAGTTGAAAACCGTGTTGATTTTATATACACCTTGGTGACAGCGAATGAAAAAATAGCTTGTTAAATATCCCTTAAAAAGCACTTCTTGCACTCTCATCTAAACTGTATCCAACAAATTTGGTTGTCGTACTGGATGGGCATGATATCTCAAAATTCCCCCAGGATGTATCTGTGATAAAAATACAGTATCAAGACAGGCTCAACCCGCACATGATTACGGAATTACGGGAGACTAGACGACGCATAAGCGCATGTGCGAGTGCCTCAAATGTGTGCGTGTTGAGCATATTGTAAACTGAGTATTCCTAGAACAACAAGCTCTGTTTCGTTAAACTGTAATGCGATTAGCCTCGAAAATACATATACTATGTAGATCTCAAGTACAGGGGGATACTAGTCCGCTGTTTGCTAGTCATGAAATACCTAAATACATAGCTAATATAGTGACGTGCTCCAAATATTTTGAATTCAGATTTGGAGAACAGCGAATATGAACACAACACCATTTGTTCATGTAAATGGCTATAGCTTTTTTGCACAATGTTGTACATAAGCTTTATCGTTACCAATGAACCACTTAGTAATTGGGTTGATACGGTGATACAACGATGTTGATGTTTTATGGTCTATATATAATGATATCTTATTATTTGTTACGGTACCAAAAAGTGCATGCAATTTTACTGTAATTTTTTTAGCTGCACTGCTGTTCTTCTATTCGAGAGGCGCTTTTTGGAAATCGTTTACCTCGTGATCTACACGCATTTCTTACCTTACTAAGTTCGGTAAGTGAATACAATTTTCCATTTTTATAAAGCCAAAATTTATACCATCGAAGAAAGTTGAAAGTAACACGATACATTTGTGTTTTACGTCTAATCCAGGAATGAAACCAGCCAGTGGTTTTGGTATTAATCTTATCACTGATACAGTTTGATATATAGACCGTTCCAGCTGCTACACCGCCAGCGCGCGCGCTTACATGTTCGCTACATCCTTACCAGAGATTCCGACAGACGAATATCTGGTGCTGTGTAAGTTAAACTAACGAATTGTGAGAAACCCAAAAATTAAAAAACGGTGGGGAATGGTGAGGTGTTAGGACCATGTCCAGCTGCTATTTTGCCTTGACCCTCGCTTAGTTAGGAATTCGAACGCAATTGCGGGCGGCTGATATTATGCCTTGGACTCGCATAATTACGAATTTAAACGAAAGCGTTGGTGGCTGATGTTACAGTAGATAGTGTGTAGCTATTTTGCGAACGTGGTACTCTCACGAATGGTTAAGTGGATAATAACAAATTTCACGAGCTGAACATCGCAGATTATTAGATTGGATCCATTCCAATCTCCTTGCAAGTGTGGGGCAAAATATGTTAGGAACAGAATATCAATTAATTCAAAATTGATTGACAGAAAAATTAAAAAATATAGTAAAGTTGTATCGAAGACATGGGGAGACCTGAATCACTAGTTAATAAAAAATATGGACTAAAAAGAACATAATAGAAATCATACAAATGTAAGAAGATGCAAGGAAAATCAAGAAAAGCTTAAGCTTGGGAAAAATTTAGCTCACAAAATGTGTGGTGGGCGTCCCATATCTTGCCAAATTACAAAAATGATAACACAATGAAAGCATAATAGAAAGAACAATAAAAACTGATAAGAATATAATGTTCACTATCAGTTATTGGTATGAGCTACGAGTGTAATTTAAAACTAATTTATGATAGAATTTTTCCAGGGTCTGCCCAGAGATTCTTAGATTATAGGGGCCAGATGAACCGGCAATGATTTTAGAATCAAACTCCGCCAGACCGTCGCGCTGCTCTGTGTCAAAGCGAATGAACTTGGACTGCTTGGGGTAAACGTGCCCCAGTACGGAAGCTCTTAAAGCGATGACCAGTAATCCAAACCGAGAGATTACGTATCGTCACACTAACGTACGCCCATGCACACTGTGCGTAACTAAATTTGTACACCAAGGAGCGCCAAAAAGCATTGTCACAAAATCCTTGTATCGAAAATAATGTCTGCTTTTGTGATTATTAACTAATCTAACGTGGCATTCTGCTGTAGGAAAATGATTGGATAATGATTGAGTTAGGTCATGAACTACACTGTTGGATGGGGGAACGATAAGGGCTTTGCGATCACAGTAGTGATAGGATTGGCTAGGTTGATAAAAACATTCCTGTGAACTGAACGTTGCAGAATATATTTACCAGATTGGATCTGAGTAGATATATTTTTAGATGATTCAGAACTTGGGCACTTATTTCACTTTATTTAACGATGAATGACGAGGTCAACAGCAACAAAGAGTTAAAAAACTACCTGATATACCGCTCACCATGCCTTCCTCGCATTTCCACAATAAGAATCTTTTGATCTGTATAATGGATGCCAACGGAAAGCCATTTACAAATGAGAAGGAATTTTACGGCTTTTCTCTATTTTACAATGAACAACATGCGGACTTTGACTAATAATGCCCACCATACCTTTTGCTTTTTTGAAAACCAGCATTTAGAATTTGTTTTTTTCAAAATTCTTTCTTTTGCATTGGTTATACAGTTAGCTATTATCAAGACAAAAAACAAACGGTGCTTATCGATAAACATGAGGAGAGCTTGGCGTACGTCATTTATACCAATTTTTGTGTCACTTGTACGATTTTCAATCTTTCTATTAGGAAATTATTTTTTCCCTAACTCCCTTGCTTTTCTAAGTATTTTATCCATTAAAATTGTATATGAGTTTGTTAGCAATCATAAAATTGCGTCTTTTTTCATACAAGAATTCTCCACGTATGCTTGAGCTCTCTGTTTTTGTATACAAATTCAGTTGCCCAAAGCGTGCGTCGGCGTACGTCGGTGTGATACCTCGTAACCTGTAAACCATGAGAGCTGAACATCGCGCTAGAAGCTTCTACAGTATAGTGAAGCACGTTTAGCACATTTTCACCATTCGTCCAGTCCGAAACACAAGGAGCAGTGCAGAACCCTGGACGAAAACGGTGACTTTCAAAATTTGGACAGTACAATGGACAATGGGGACCGAGGAATTTTAGAGTCTCCACAAATTTTCATCAAAAATGTTGAACTAGACAGGTAGCTCGCACTACGTGCATATAGTGAACATGTAGTTCTTACTAGTTGTTACTGTAATATCTCTAACGTTGTCATTTTATTCGTCTTCTCATTGTGTATGTTTTTAATTGTACTCACTGCTCAACCTATTTGCTTGAACTGTTGTTGGAGGAGGTCTGCGAAAATTTTTGAAATAAAATAATATGAATTTCACTGCAGTTTTTCTTACTTTCAAGTTCATAAAGAACTAGTTATTCAAGCACGGTGACGATTTCATGTCGATTTAGCTGCATATAAACTCGAAAATATCTCCGATTCTGACCCCATTTAACGATGTAGTATCGATTTACTAATACTTCCTTGTGCGGTTTTATTTTTAACTCGTATAATTTCTGTCACGTAATAACCAGATGATATCTGCGTCAAAACGTCCAAGTCGACTCCGTAAAAGATTTCCACGTCTTTTCCCACGAGGGCATCGGGTGCAAGTACTTCCCCCGTGGCAGACTGCTGGGCAGAGTTCACTGGCGCTGGCGAGATCAAGATCAATGTGACCTTCGTTAACTTCAGAGAGAGCGACCAGTGCGACGGCTTCACCATGGCAGCCGTGACTTACGACGCCAGTGGCTCCTCCGACAGCACTGATTTATGCAACAACGTTCTGGGGTGGATGGTGGTGTCTTCTTGGTAATATTTTAAGAACGGCAAAGCCAGGCTGGATGTATGTCGAGCAAGTAACTAAGCCTGTATTAGACTCTCAAAATTCGGCAAATTTTACGCTGAAATTCTTATGATAAATCTAAGCAAGGCTAGTGTGAGTACTACATCGCTTAGGTGTTTGATAATTATCTCTGGTTAATTTACCCCTCCAGTTGCAGGAATTGACATCAGCAGGCGGGAAGGTTCGGATTGAATTTGGTGGCGGCTCAGGGGCCGCGCGGCAGAAGAACGGGTTCATCATCCGAGTCACTGCGGCCTGACGCCTGAAATTTTCACCTCATGAGCTTAACGAAACTTGCGGAGGCCTGCACGGTCACTCTTTTTTCTTGTCTCCCAGGTTGTGTTCTGGTTGATATGCTAACTCAAAGATGGAACACGAGAAATTACGATTATCGCTGACAATGGCGTGAGCATCAATCAAAATCTTCTGTGCAAGCTATACATGACGGTTTCATTACATTACCAAAACTTCACAGTAAGTTGATGAACCTTCATTTTTTAACAGTGTGTTCAGTATCACAAAAGTGTTCTTCCATCTGATGCACTGATTAACAACTCAAAGAAGTGTACGAGTACATTTTTGCTTTATGATCGTATGATTTTAATGCATTTTTTGCATTATTTTTTGTGAATACATTGGTATTTTTAGGAGTCATATTTAATAACGAAGATTATTTCTTCGCACTACTAAGATTACATGTTATTTGATATCTTTTGTCATGTCAATCACGGTCGCTTTACAGATGACAAGTGATGATGAATAGCTCACACCTTCAGATGCCTGCGAAGTGATGATTTGACTTCAAATTTCTCATTACGTTTCATAAACCACGGCGAGTTGAAAGATTGTATTGATTGTGTATACTTTTTTCTTAGCGAAACTAAAAAAATCAAGAAATTTTGAATACCTTAGTTATCAAAATACTTCTTCCTCCAGCGCCGCAGAGTTTGCCATAAGGGCGGTTCGTATTATAGCTCCGTGACTTCTGATTCAGCGTATTCATCCTTCGTGACTCATATTCTTTCCTTCATCAAGACTTCAATGAACTGCGATTTGTTTCTTATTATTGAAGAAAAAATTAGTCTTTAGTGAAGGGTCTGTGAATTTCAAGCATCGAATTTTAACAGAATGTTCTAAGGATGGAAAGACTTTGTTCAGCTGTATGCTGATCCATGTTACAATGCTCGCAAGTGCTTTGCAGGAAAAAATAAGAAAACGATAAATCTAGACCCGAAAACAGCATGGGTGATAAAACACACTCCCTGGCTTCGAAACGCGACAGTATCGCTCAGTTTTGATTCGGTCCTTTCTACGGGAGGCCAGGGTGTACCGAAAAGTCATTGTTTATTTGGAATTGTGTGCGACATGTTTTTCGACAGCATATGAACGTCATACAGAGAGCAGAACTAATTTTCTTCTAGGAATCTGAAGCTCCAGAAGAACATCGGTTAAAACTTTCACATGACGTCTGCATGCGACGTTAGATGAATGCAAATGTCAATATTTCACTCACGTAAATAGAAAATATGATCTAAATCCATGACTGGCCCTCACACCCTGTGACATTCCATTAACGCCTTCCATTCGTCACCCAAGGCTCCAGTGAACGTTTGTAGGTTTTGAGGAATGAATCCAATATACCCCAGGCACGTCAATGCATTGAAATAGAAAAGTGAAATATTATTGATATTGTGAAATAGAACAGTGGAATATTATTGACATCGTGCGTAGAATAGTGAAATATTATAAATAACGAGGTATTAAAATATTTTAGTAGTAAATAGACATTAGCCAAAATTCTACACCGTGAGATTGAAGAGAATTTCATTTTCTTTGACCAATTTCAGCAGCACCTCAGAGTTGATACCTGAGGGTAGAGTTATCCCACGCCGTCACTCGTGGTAACGATATTGACAAATGACGTGACGTCAGGCAGCGTCCACGCAAAACAAGGCTTAAGTATTTCATCCTCCAAGACTCAGTATTCTGTCAACAAAGAGAATAGATATGCAAAAAAATCGTTGGAAAATTCGTGTTCCTCTCTAAAAGTACCTGTCCAGCAGTTGTGAGTAGATTCTATGACTCGTGGTATAAGCTACTGTATCTAAAATAGGGCACATTCGACCTAGGTTGTGGTGTAATCAATCAGGGTTGTGATGCAATGTGCTCAACCGGGAATATGGTGTGGTCAATTCTACCGGGGTTGTAGTGTGGTACACTCAACCATAGTTGTGGTGTGATATACACAACTAGGGTTGTGATGCGGTGCACTGAATCAAACCAATTGTACCTCCGCCCCACTCGTGTTTATCGTGGGCTCGCTGTACGGAATGGGTCGGTACATTTACACGCGGATATGGATGACTCGCAGGTAGGCTCGACGCTGGGTTTAGACGGACGTGCAGTTTTCACAAGTTTATTCAAGCAGACGGTG
>VOMN01141879.1:0-12330 GCA_014899125.1 Orchestia grillus
CCCTCACCCTTCGACGACCAACGCTGAACTGAGCATTTTAAAAACAAAAAACCTCCCTCAACGATACCCTCTGTACATTCCAGGTAACTATTGCGACCCCCCTCCTTCCACCCCACCTGCTCTGTTTCCTCTCCATCCTTCCTCCCCTCCTTTCCTTTCCCTCCCTCCTCTCCCTCCTCCTATATCCCCTAGCACTAGGTCCCGGGTTAGGGTGCACCCCCATCAAACTCAGAGCGACTTCCGCTGCCTCAGGCCCGGCCATAGGACAGACGCCGAGCAGGGGCCCCGGAAGGTGCCGTCGCCTCGATAGATAGGCCGCTTCGATAGGGCGGCCATACCCGCTCCCGAAAAGAGGTTGCTGGGCAGTATGTCCTTCGACATACCCCCGCATTGCCCCCCCCGGGCTGGTGGTGTCAGTTCGGCCCCCTTCGAAGGGGCCTCTCCTCTGGCACCACTCGGAGGTTCCCCGCCAGTCCAGTTTTCAATAGTTTCAGGATTACTGTAATCATCTTCATCAGTATCTTTATTCAGAGGAACAATGAATTTTCGTTCGCTCACTCTTTCTATCCCACCAAATATCCGCGTAGTTTTAAGAAGCAGGCTTTCCTCAAAATTCCTTTTACTAATGGCAGTCTCGTCGATCTGAACCTCGATGGCCTTGTCGCCGATTGGTGGCTGGTCATCAAACCATTTCATGGCCACTTCGGCACCAAACGAACGCCAGTCAACAGCAGTTCTTGATGATGTCTGCAAATCTTCTATGACATCCGTGATGTTGTACCGTTTGCTCAAGAAGCAGTTGGTGAATATCACAACTTTCCACTCCGGCACGTGAGATCTTTGTAGGAAAGTTCCATCTCTGTCGCTCAGCTTGAAATCACACTTCCTTTTCTTATTTTGAAGCGATATGTTGTTGAAACACTCCTATCGATGATTTGCGTTGGAATAAGTACATGGTTTATCACAAATAGGACAAACCACATTATCACGTAAAACATTGCCAGTAAGAAAAGCCAGTGCGCTGTCATTGTGTTCATAATATCTAAACATTAAGTCCGTAATGGGTTATGTGAACAACCATCACACACTATGGTCACAAACAGACTGACTCTGCGATTAAGCTATAACTAATAAATTAGTGCCGACTGACAAAAATTGACTTCATATTTGAAATCTTCATCGAAAAATGAGTCCGATTACCAAAAAGGTCGAAAAAATAGACCTCACCAAAGTAAAAATTTACCAATCATTCCCTAGGTGCATAAGTGAATGTATTCTACATTGTGAGACAGAAAGCTAATTCTAAACAGCTTTCCTTATTGCAGAACTGATTCCCACTCAACAATAACGTCGTTGCTGAGCTCAAGTTTATAAAATTCTTCGGGAAGAATGTATGCAATGAAATTACACCAACTTTTCTAAGCAAGCACCTTAGTCCCAGTGACTTTCCCAAAATGGCTGTGAAGGTAATCCGCCAAATAATTCCCTATGTAAATGAGAACGTGCGTGCGCAGAAAATGCTTCAATTCTAGCTTTCAATAACTTCTGATCACTAATGCTAATGTAACATCAGACTTCAAACTTTTTCAGGGTTTCAACGGGTGAGAATTAGTTTCATTACTCCAATGCCAATAAGATACATGTCGTCACGAGCTAATTAGGTGACGAAACATATACCGAGTTCCTTGAATAACAGGGAGAAGACAAAGCTGAGGTAATTCAGATCTGATTTCAATCAGAATTTTTCGCTCTGTAAGAAAAATCGACATACCCCTGCTTTAGCAGGGGTATGGGTAAGGATGGCATGGCCTCCTGTAATGTCCTCTTCTGGCAACATATTTCATATGAATTGTGAGTAACGATTTGCTTTAACACTTTGACTGAGATTCTCCACGCAGGAAATGTTTCATGTGCGACAAAAATTTCGGCTGTGAGTTTAAAATTGAAAGATTTTGCTGTCACAAATTTGGTTATTGTATCCATTCCCTAATCCCAACTAGCGTGTTAGAGTAATGAACACAGATTTTACGAAAACTTGATAATATGTATTCTTATATATCAGTACTTTCATTACGTAAGGTTAGGTGTGATAATCGCGTGTACTATATATGGCACACGTCGCAGTCAAAGTGTTAAATCGGATCGCACTTGTGCATCAAAGACGAATGCATTGGACGCTCACATTTCCCTGCGGAAGCATCCATCTGTCATGTGATTCATTTCTTGTACAAAGTTTTCGAAAAACTCGACGTGTGACATTTGGTTAGATTCTCTGGTTTCAGAAATGTTTACTCCTACACAGGTCATTACTTTCAGGATCAACACACAGCATGAGCGAGATGGGATATGCTTGATATCTCAGAAGTGGTTTAATTTGAAAGAATGGTCCGAATTTCGAAGAGAGTTCGATGATTCGTATGAGAAGTTTTTTGTAACTGTTAGTTCGATGACTGATACCCAAGTGTTCTTAAAATCGGAACCTCTCTTGTCGAGACGTCTACCCTACATAGGAGCCGTTACAGGCTTCACGCGATCATCTAACCTAACCTAATGTAGTGAAAGTACTAACATTTGTGAAAACAAATTTTCTAGTTATCATAAAATTTGTGTTCGTTACTCGAATAAGCTAGTTGTGGTTGTGGTTTGAGGGAAATGAATCGGGCAACCAAATTTGTGACAGCAAAATCTTTCAATTTTAAACTCACAGCTGAAATTTTTGTCGACATGAAATATTTCCTGCGTAGAGAATCGCAGTCTAGTGTTAACACGTTAACCGCCATTCTCGACACAGGTAAAATTACATGTCGACAAATATCTCTCGTGAATTTAAAAATGGAGGATTTTGCTTTAAAAATTTCGGCCACCTTATCAATTTTCCTTTTAATTTAAATTAACATGTACGGGTGATGACCAGAAATTTCATGAAAACTTGATAAATGTTCTTCATATATATTACTGCTTTGTCCAAGTTAGGTTAGGTTAGACGACCGCGTGTACCACATGTGGTCCACGTGGCGGTCAACGTGTTAAATATGTAATGTTACATCGCATGTCCGACAGAATACCTGAGCATCAGTCATAGAACTAAAGGACGGTTACAAAAACCTCATTCAAATTCTCGAACTGACTTCAGAAATTTGAATCCTCCTCTCATATTAATAATCTTTTCTTTAATAATCTCAACAAGCAACGCAATAAATCTTTGAATTCAGTAATCTTGATGCGTGAATAGAAATCGCAACGTTACATTTAGTCCTTACCACATAGCCCTTACATCTTATTTTAATCATCTGTCCACAACCTACAGATTTTTCTTACGCATGGTTTGACTAGGCAAGAACAGTTTTATTTTAAAGGCGATTGAGAAAGTATTCCTTGAAAACATTTTAAAACGGACGTTTCGAGCTCTAAGCTCTTTTCAAAGGAGAATCTGAAATGTAAATAAAATATGTGATAGTAAGGGTTCAGAACACAATTAAGAGAACATTTATTAATTTCAACACGTTTTACCGTTGGGTTTTAAATGCCTTACCACTGCTGGTGTGGTGGAGGGTGAGGAATGTGTGTTTTAAACTTTAAAACTTCCTTTTCCGAGGGAAAAGGAAGTCGCGTGAAAAACCTCACCTGAGCCGAGGTTCAACAAAGATGAGATTCGGAAATAAATAAAGGAATTACAACAATAACTGAGAAAAAAATTACTATAGGAATTAAAACCAGAACAGTGCTTACCGCTTGACTAATTTATGAAGGTATGCACTCAGCATTTTATTCAGGGATGCCTTTAACTTCTGAATGTACTGAGACTCGAGGATACGAAGATCAAAATCTCCAAAACATGTATCTAATATTTTAAATTTATCACTGCTATTGGGTTCGTTGCAAGAACTGTTGGGACAATGTAGTCTAATGCTGGAATGCACAGGGGCACCTAGGAAATGACCCGTGCGATGACTTCGGCTATCATGCTCAGCAACCCTCTTAAAAATTGCTCTGTGGGTGGAGCCCACATATTGGGATGCGCACAACTGAAATTGTAGATGAGGGAAAAATCGCATACCAATCGGCAGTACATCTTTAAAATAACAAAATGATACCATAGCGCACTGGTTTACCAAAAATGATGCAAAATGAAAGTTCATGAAAATTTTCAGATGAAAATCTTAGGATATTTTTTTCAACGTTCCTGACTGATGGCCAAAAATAGGTAAACTGAAGGGGTTGAATTCAAACTTCTGAATATGATGGTTGTACGGGAAAACTTTCTTCAAAAATATATTTATTAAAGAAGAGACTACTTTAGGCGGATGGGCATTTTCTTGCGCAATACGGATGAAGGAAATTAAATTCTACATGGATGTCGTCATAGTTAGGACAAATGTGATATGCACGGTTCATCTGTGTTGACATGCTATTTAATTCCTATTATTTACACCAAAAACTGAAATAACTCTGACCTATTTCGGATAAAGTAGGTTTCCGGCTTAGGCAGAGGTATGAAATTTGTTTTCGTGCGTTGTATATTTACATCCAAAAAATTTAGTGAATTATCTGTTTCTAAATCTAAGGTGAATTTGATATTGGCATGCTGATTGTTCAAGTACTAACTGAATTAACTGCGCGTGTGATTCATGACTCTATGTAACGTCTCAAACGTCTATGTAACGTTTGTAAAATGTCGATTTAAAATGACTAGGACACTGTTCTAGCCAGGATTTCTTATGGTAATGCATATCAATATTAGCAAACGTAGATCCACGAGGAAACATATCCGTAACCGCTCAATCTGCTTGTAAATCACCCCAATTGAAAGAATAAAAAATTTAAAAGAATTTTGCACACAGAGTTCTAAAAGGGATTTAAAAAATGAAGGATTGTAAATTTTGGCAAGCCGTACAATAATCCTCGACCAGTACCAGAGCACAGAAATTTCTTATATAAATCGTCATTTTAAAGTTTTTCATCTCCTTTAGCTCGTGCAAAAAAGTTATTGACTGTAATCCTCAATTTTCAACTAATATTTTTAGACTGGATTAGCAATGCCTAAAAATTTCGTGGTATCTGATATAATTAAGTGTATGTGACTGAGGTGGGTGATCTTATTCAGGGTTACAACGGCACGGCCTTTAACGGGCTTAGTTACGATGACATCAGAGTTAGAGGCAAGCTGTTTGAATTCCGTTATATCTTAACGAGAAAAAAATTGCTGAACGATTTTGAAGGGCTTAAAACCGTAGAAACATTTAAGAGAGAGACTAAACCTGTTTTGTTAAATCACTGAGCCTAACATAATGGGGAAAGTTTTGATGAACGGTAAATGCTATTCTTTCAAATTGAAGAACATACGTATAAAAATTAATATTATAAACAGGAAGACAAAGATCAAAACCGAAAGCTAATAAAAAAAATTTGATGGTTACGAATTCAAATTGAACTGAAATTGTTAACTACTTGATAAGGATCGCATGGTTGTAAATGGTTTGAAATTCCAAGGTGTGCGGTATTTCAATATTTTCATTGTCATCATTTTTTATGTTTGTTGGAGTATCTATATCCAAATAAATTTTGCTTCATTCTCAGAGTTATAATACATTTTTACTACTTCTTTTTGTACTGTATTATATATTAGGAAATGAAATTCGAGAATTTATTCCATACAACAACAGCTCTAAAGTATTAGTTACACAAAGGATATTATCTATCAACATTGTATATTTTCTGTGCATCAACGAGTACAAGGCCCTTTCAATACGATAATCGAAAGCATCCAAACAACAGCGAACGAATGAAGTTCTCGCCACCATATCACGCCGATGCTCTAAGCCCCCACCCCTCTCCCTCATAGCTCACTCAGGTTTGGCATGTCAGATCATCAAATTTTGGTATACCTTGAAGTAGATACCAAAGAACACTTTGCTGTTAAAAACACGTTAGAAAAACTCTCTCAAAGAAGTATCACTTGAGAGTTACTACTCTGGGTCAAATTATTCGGAATTTCGAATTCAAATATAATTTCATGTGGAAGTTCTAAGAATCAATTTATGACATTCTTAAATTTTGACATGGACGGAAATGTGAGTTTCTAATTTCGATATGGCACGAGTCGTAATTCTAACAGCTTATTCTAATACACTTTCTAGTGTATTAGAATATGCAACCAACGTAAATATTTTTTTCAGTGCAATATAGATTATTTAATCTCAGAATGCTTCTTCATATCGTACATTCTGAAAATATATTCTTCACGTTCATTATCACAGAACCGGTAGCTATGAATATTAGTGCTGTTATTGGTGTAGAAACAACAAAAGAACAAGTTTTCAATTTTATACCAAATGCACGGAGAAAATGATGGGTGCTCTGGGCTCGTTTGGAAAAGGAAATGAGTTGTCTATGGTCAATCACTATAAAATAGTAACCGATTCACGGACGTGACGGCCGATCTAACCACCGTTGACTTGAAGAAAGGTAAGATTGAGAATCTAATCAGAAAATACTCCCCTCCTTCCCTCTGAAGAGAATGATAGAAGGGTTAAATTATTATCCGATACCGCAGCGAATATATTGTGAGTCAATTTGAAAAGCCGATGTGAAGCCTTAATAAGTAAATGAGCGCTTTACTTAGTCAGACATAACCGACATAGAGTACGTCGCTGGGTTTTCAGTGCTTAAGGGTGATTGACGTTAGGAATGTGAAGTTTAAGCTTCCTTTCCCAAAGAAAGGACTCGGTGGTTCAGAAGTATAAAAGCAGATTAGGTTGTTGAATTTCAGACCCGGAGTTCTCCGTAAACAGGCGTTAGATACAGCACTCCGACATTGTTTCTAAACTGAGAATTATAGCGTAAGTAAAATTAACTTGTAGAAATCACGCTTCCACCGAATGGAATGAAAGATGAGTATTAGTTCTTGTGTGATTTCATGATGAATTGTATGAGCTTGCATCTAAAGGTAATCTGAAGTCTGGTATAAATACAAAAGAATGAGGGCATTGTTAAAATAGGGGTTTCGTCCTTGACCAGGCGGGAGGTGAAACATAAGCTAAGTTTTAGTTCCACCACCTGCTAGGGTCAGGGAAAGGGAATGAAAATTATTGCTGCATAAAATGCGGCGTGAGACAAGGCAGGGAAGAATACATACCGGGGCTTTGCACCCTTTTTTAGTGTGAGGAAAACGAGATTAATTCATGTGTGTGCGTCTGGAGCTAGCTATGAGCTTTCGTATGCGAATAATTTGAGCTGTTAAGGTCAAGTAAGTGAGAAATTAAAGATAAATTAAATTGCACTTGAGGTTTTTGGATTTTCTGGCCCTTTCACCCCAGCGTAGAGACGCGGTACTCCGGTATTTTTTCAGGATACATTTTAAATTCATATTAGAAAATGTATTTTTGCTTGTACATATTTTACAAATATTCAATGCTTTCATAGCTATTATTTTTATTTGGTTAAAATAGCTGCTCTTTAAAAAATCAATGTCTTGTCATATACAGCCGAAAAAAGTTTCTCACGCGTAATTTTCCTTCTATCTGTTTTTTATATAATAAAAAATAACATTTCTACAATAAACTAGACGTATTAGTTATGGGTTTTTTGAGAACCTTCGTGGCTTGTATCTCGTTCTATTTTGATTTTAAGTCGTGATTTTACGATAAAAAAGCTTAAAAAAGCTAAAGTTTCGTTTAAACATACTGTTGATATACAACATGTTACATGCAATTTTGCTTCAGAAATATGAGTCCTGGAAAATGTATTTAAAATGCATATAAAAATGGCTCTGCATATCAAAACTTAGAGTTCTCAAATATATTTACATATATCTGAAAATGTCTATTCAAATTTGGACTTGGAATTTTCAGGTATATTCTCAAACATGCAAAAATTCACACAAATCGTCGCTTATATCTCTCAAACTTATTGACTAACATTATACAAAAAGTTGACATGTATCAGAAATTGTAGTTCTAAGTGCTATTTTTGAAACTGTGCGTATGAAATATCTCGAACCACTCGCTATCCAAGGCTGAAAAATATTTGTATACAAAATTGCTTGTGCCTTTTATTTTTCAACACAAATGTAGGAATAATGTCAGAAACTGATTATGACCAAATATTTTTACTATCATCATCCATTTCAATACATGATTATAATCACCTATTATACTTCCCACAAGATGGGACCGATAAATCTGTTAAAACCGGAAGAGGACATTTTGATATCAAATTATTGAATGGGCGATAATAATCAATTTAATGAATTGAGATTCGAAGTTGAATATTTAATCGTAAACTGCAGTTATCACGATGAAATTATTTGTACAACTCTGATTTTGCAAAATAAATATGGCGTAGATCTAAAGATATTTTCTAAATATTTTGGTGATATATCACATGCAACAGCATTTTCACTTGGTGTAGTCGTATATAAAAGGTTGTAATGCGTTGAATATTAAAGTGCAGTTATGTAAGTCCTGTCTTATAATAACTTGTTTATAAGTATGTGCATCTTTCAATTTCGTTGAGTCTTTATTAATTCCGTTGATAGGTAATCTATGTTTTTATATTTAATTCTATTAGGCTATTATCAACGTAAATAAGTTTGGTATTCAGTTCTTCAAGCAAATTCTTCAGTTCTTGAAAAGTTTAGTAGACATTTGATACAGAACGTCTTTAAGATTCCATATTTGTCCATATTCTGCATCACATTCACGACGGTTGCGTAGCTGACTGGTGCATGTAAATCTATTTCAAACATTGAGAAACCAAAATATGTACATGAGATTACCATGATATATTTTAGCATGGATAAATCATTCACATAACGCTGGAGCTCATTTATTTTGCAACATACTCTATAAAATTTAGTGAATACAAAGCAAATGTTGAAAAAATTTCATGGTGTGCAACTTTTCATCATTTATCAGTGTAGATGATACTTATACATAAACGTTTTCTTACGTCCGCTGAAGGATTTCAAGAGCTTCTACTTACCTCATCTGAGTACATTGTGGAGTACCCATTGTTGGGGAAACATTATATTCACATTTTGAAGGTGAACCTTATAGTTTCTAAAGTTTCATTTCTACGTTAACGTTTACATTCATCTTTGGAAACATGCTATAAAACTAGCGCACAACTAAGCATGTGAACTAGTAGCGTCAGACAAATGTTTTTATATTGAAACATCCGTGGATAACAGAAGTGCATGTTGACAGAAAAGTTTTTGGCTTGAGAGCTCATAGAGCTCGTTTGAGCTGAATTTTAGGTAGATGCTGTCCGGATGTATCGCATCAACGTTTTTTGCACCTCATGCACGCGATTCAAGGACTTGCTTATTGTGGCGATGATAGCTAGCTCTCACTTGTCTTGGCTGCAGTTCGTAACGAAAATTTTATGGCGGGGCTGAAAAACAGTCGTCTAACTCTTCATTCGAGTTAAAACATTGTTTATTATATGATAGTGAACGTCTATGATGAAATGGTAACCGAGGTGAAGTGTTCACCTACTGGAGGTAAGAAGGTGCCAAAAACTAACGGTGCCGTCGACTTCCTTTAAGGCCCTAACCCGTTTCGTTAATTAATTGAAAGGAGCTTGACTGTAGACAGAGGTGGGCAGCGCTACTTTGAAATGTAGCGGCCGCTACATTTCATGAAATGTAGCGGCCGCTCTGCCCGTAGGAATACCATAGGCAGAGGTGGGCAAGAAAGTAAAATTGTAGCAAGAACTAGAGGTTAGAAAATAACGGAAACGTTTGAAGGAAAACAAAATCAACCCAATATAGATGAAACCCTTTTCGTTAACATGAGGAATCTCCTAACCACTTTAATTGGAAAGGGTTAGTTTGTTTAGAAGTGCACATGAAAGAACTGAACAGGTTTGTTTCCAAAAATTCTCGGCACCTCTGATGAATCTCTACTCCAGTAAAGATATATTCATCTATTAGGTCGAATATGTTTTAGTCCATTTGTTAGGAACGATAGTGTTGGAAAAGAAAATAGTCAAAAGTTTAATATATGGCGAGAGACATACCAGCAAGTCTACTTCAGTTAGTTTGGTACGAGGCCGTGAACACCATCTAATTACTACAAACCCAGTCACTGATTAAGCACGACATGAGGTGAATCTCCTACTTATGTGGAAACAGCTGAAGCAGAGGCAAGCGGGTGAAGCAGAGTTAAAGGTCCAGACGATAGAGCAGAGCGAGTATTCTCTGGGATAGCAGAGTGAGGTTTACAGGTTCATGACACGCAACATCTTCACCTCGCAGGAACGACCATCATGGGATGAGAAGCTGGTGTCGCCGAATGTAGCGATGTCGGATGGCTGTCTGAACCCTGCTGTAGCTTCACCAGTGTCATAAGCATCGTCACGGGAATTTGCCGTGTCACTTTAGATTTAAATGACTATCTTCATCGAAAAATTTGCTTTCCGAAGTCATCTAAGAATTACCCTTTTTATCCTTCATTTAAATTTGAGAAAGCACGAAAGTTGTCTGAGCTCCCCAGCCATTGCCTACGATCAGTGGACCTTTCAGAGAAGCAAGAATCTTAATTTATTTCGTTTTTTAATTTAATTGAAATCCGATATTCTTCACAGTTCATACAGTTGCTAAACCTACATTCAAAAAAGTACAAATGTGTTGCTTCTTTTTCAATTGCCCCTTAGAGATATGTACTTAAAAGATGGGACAATAAAATAGATCGGAATGGGAATGTTGTGTTGGCAATTACATAATATTCTATATATTATATTTATGATATCTTTGATAAGTTTCTTTTAGATTTTCGGTTGTGAAATATAGTTTGATTACAAGTGGAAATGAGTGCGAATTATTTCGATTCCTATTATTTTACAGTGTTTCTATGTTCCTCTCCGAATTTAGACCGTAGGAGTCATAGCTGTCTATATTTCCCAATTTTGTATGGTGAAATGTCGTTTAAGAGATATTTCGATATACGGTAGTAGTACGGAAGAAGGTGTTCAAAGAAAATTTATATCTTGCATCAACTATCACGAAAGTAATTAAAAGTAGAGTTAGCTTAAGGTCATTTGGAAAGATAAATTTGAAATCACCAGAAGGTTTGATTAATTTAAAATTTAAATTCGTAGTTATAATAAAACTGTCCCATGGCTCCTACTTCCTAAATACGTATGTTTCTTTATCCTTTACTTATTTTTTCACTGAAGGAGTGGAACATTGAACTTTATATCTTTTCTAGTAAAATACATAGAATACATGATCAAACTTAAGTGTGGCCTATAAATTTACAAAACTTTTTAGGCAGTAAAAAACACATTAGCGCTAAATGCACAAAAATTCAAAAAGGAGAATTTAAAATTGATTAAGAACACTATTTTTATACTTCCTATTCAAAGCGTACTTAGTGCAGTGTAGATTAAAATGGTCGGGGATCACGTTAAAAATATGATGCCCTGAAACACAGGGCTATAGACCCCTCAACCTCAAGCCTTATTTCTGGTAAATTGAAACGATTACGTAGTGTATCATGGGCGTGGCCGAGCACTGCCGGAGCCAGCACAGTTTGAAAAAGTCGCCCGTCTTGATATGAGGCACTACGGAAAAACTGCAATAGTTGAAATCTATACACATCGTCCAGCCTCAAAATGTTTACCTCCTTGTACAATTCATTATTTCTCATCAATGGGAAATTATTTTCATCATTTATTATTCCCGATATGATGCGCAAGGAATATTCAGGACGGCTACGATCTTAGATTTTTTATTTGCAGTGATAATTAAATTAAACGAACTTTTGGAACAAAATATTAATTTAAGACAAGTCTGACATCAAATATATTTTTCTTAGTCAAAGCTAGAGCTAGGAGGAATGATAAGATTTTCATTGCATTTGATAAGTGGAGGGTCCTATTCACCAGGAAGAATTAATCCCATCGTAAATTTAAACTCGGGAAAACTTTCAAAACACCGACGACATGGGGTAGTAACTGTAAGACTCGGGAAACGAAGGAGATAAGATTATGAAATTGTGATGAAATTAAGAATATGTGAAGAAGTATGTATTTCTGGGGAAGGAAATTTGTTGAGAAAAATTGGAAAAGCAACTTCAGAAACAACATGAGGATTTCGAGGGTGACCTTGACCACACTTCCACGAGAATAGAGCTCTCGGTCGTAGTTGTAAATCATTCAAACATGTCAAAGTAAAGTGGGGTCTGTGTATCTCAAAAGAAATTGCGCTATGGAAAGATCCCCGAGAGAGGTCAAGGGCTCAACCGCAGGAATTTCTCATTCATCAGGGAGCTCTAGGCGGGATTTCGAGCACTAGAGGGTTACCAGGGATAACAATTGGTTAGAGGG
>VOMN01141905.1:0-32048 GCA_014899125.1 Orchestia grillus
CTAAATTAAAAGTTAACAATGGATATGATTTTGGGAAAGATGTTTGGTAACATAAGGGCTCACTGAAATAATGGTGGGTAATTTCTTTTATTTCTATTTTTTGTCCAACCACTGCACATATATTATTTCACTGTTGATTACGAAAAATAAATTATTTCTTGTTGCCTCGGTTTCAAGCATAAGGGGTTAAAGGGTTAATACACATTTACCCACTGATGCCTACATCGGTTTCCGAATACATATCCGGAGTATATTCCTCACTTCGACCACAACCGACAATGCGTCCCTTATCAATTGCTCCCAAGTCTGTTCCGCAGTTTCGTTTCTTAAGGTTCAAACCAAATTTAGAACAGTAAGTGAACTTACAAAGGGTTGTGACTGTGTAAACTCTCTCAGTGTCGTTGAACATTTTTATGCTTAAACAAAAAGATTTTGCAAACCAAGGCCCATTCATGTAGAGAAAATAAATCCTCCTATGAATTCATGTTTTATATTTAGGCGATGTGTTATTCATATTTTTGCATTTGTTTGTTCACAGGTCACACGTACAGCAGAAGTGCATCAGGAAGTCCTGTGAGTGCAACTATAGACTTCGAAAGCCCCAATGTGCGACACTCTTACTATCATTTAGTAAAACCAATTGATAACGATTCCCCCTTGAGAACGTCTGATAGAACTCATAAAGCTATACCTGAAATATTCTTAACTAGATTACTATCAACGAAAGGAACTATCCAAAAATTCGTCGATGATTTTTTCCGAACAATTTTGAGTCCAAACAGTGGCTTGCCACCTGCAATAAAATGGCTGTTCGATCTGTTTGATGACTCGGCGAGGGCAAGAGGCATCAGTGATCCGGAAATCGTAACATCATGGAAGTCCAACAGCCTCCCCCTCCGGTTTTGGGTGAACTTCATCAAAAACCCTGATTTCATCTTAGATGTTCACAAAAGTCCAACTGTGGACGCGTGCTTATCAGTCATAGCTCAAACTTTCATGGATGCTTGCTCGACCTCGGAACACAGACTTGGCAAAGATTCTCCCTCGAACAAGTTACTTTTTGCCAAGGATATGCCTCACTATCGATCGCTCGTGCGAAACTTCTACCAGGGGATCAGAGACATGCCGCGTGTGACGGAACAAGAAATTTCGTCCCATCTTCACCAGCTGAGTTTGTCGCACTTGAGTAGCGTGGATACAGTGCCTGCCTTGCAAGAACTTTTCCACAAGTACGTACTTCGCTATTACCCCCAAATTCTGGACACCTTAGCGTTAGATCCCGAGTGCAGAACTTTACACTTGTCTCACAAGCTGGATATGGTATTGTGCTCTTTGCAAGGAGAGTCCAGTGCAGTGTGCTAAAAATTTAGTGGAAGTGGGACCTTCTAGCTACTTGAAATTTTGTAAATGGATATGTAATGCGGTCGATACGCAGTCCAACAGTTGCCTTTAACACGAAGACATGTATATGTGTTGTAAGTATTAGTGAGTGCACTTAGTACATAGCCAAAGATACGTTAATGAGAGACGCGTATGGTTAGTTTTGTGTTGTTTTATGATTGTGAAGTACAGAAACGATTTTGTGAGCCAGAATTTCCTGAAGCGCTAGCACAATTAACTGAAATGAACTGAAAGAAGTGAGATATACTATACTTAATCAAATACTCGTATCTGTGATTTTAACCGTAGTGCATTCCAATTTTTTTCAACCATTGGCCATGTTTTAAATTCAGTCATAATAACCTATATCACCTTCTTTGTCTCTTTATCTACTTATTTAACTAACGGTTCTTGTTATTCAAAGTAACGTCAAATCTGGTTGTCTTTATTTAATTTAAATTAGTAGGCAATGGTTCTCATCTTCCAGCAGAAGATGAATTGGAACCGTTGTTACGCGAACGTCAAACGGTAAATTATGGAGATAGAAAACAATGCGTCGTGGTAGTGACACTTGCTGTAGAGCTGCAAACAAACCTGTGCTGGTGAGAGCTTTGTAGCTGAAATGCTGCTTTCCGTTTTCCAGGCGTACATCATTACACGAGTTTCTTCACAATGTGTCCGCGCTGATCAAAATTTGATGATTTATCCGAGATAGCATCATTGAGGGTCACCCTATCAAATTTTAACTTTGATAAATGAATACTAAATTTTTGTACTTACTTTATTGGTAACGAAGAAAGTTTCGTTCTTGTGAGTGCCATACATGTACTTCTTACATCCGTAAATTTCTGTGATGTGAATTTATCCAAGGTAAACCCTGGCAGTGTCTTTTGCATTTATAATCGCACTTGCATTTCGTAATTTTGGCACACTTTGGACTCATATTATTTGAAACTGTGGATATAAATGTAAATATTCAGTAATATTTCAACTAAACTGTGAAAGAACTATTAATCTGCACTACACCGCAGAACGCTCGAGAAATCGACCCCAAGAAACCAGTTAGATGTTTATAAATTTTTCAAAGTGGGATTAAAAATTCCCAGACCAAATTATGAACTCTTAAATGAAAATTCATAATACATTCCAGTAATATACACTGGTATTTTCCACCGTTTTTTTAAAAAAGTTCCTCGAGCGAGAGGTTTGAGCCAAACTTTTTGCCGTTATCGTTATGATTCCCAAAATGGCACAGCACAGGAATCAACGTTGCGCAGCAATCAACAACTCACGAATCAACATTCGTGAAGCACTCAACTCACGAAGCAACCTACAGCGCACGAATCAACATTGCGAAGCAAGCAACTACCCAGGGCTGCGATCTAAAGGCCTACCAGCGAATGAGCTCGCGAAGCGGCTCGACATGAACGAGCTCGTGTTCTGGTAACACGTAGCACATCGTACGAAGTTGTACCTTGAAAAATAAAAATGGTCGTGCAATTTGACAGTTCCTAGCACTTGAAATGGAGAAAACAAGGCTCCTGTGTCAGTACCAGATGTCGGCATCTGGGTTTCTAGATCACAAGATCCACATAAAATATTTCCAATACTCGTAAATGTTAAGGCCTGCGAGTGTGTATGGTCATCAGCATACGAGTGAAAGACTGATTCGTTAATTACGTTTCTGACTTCCAAACGAACTAGAGAACTTCGCTTGCAAATTAAATGAATCACTAGACTCTTTCTCCTATGCTCTTATCTGTGCCTGCAATATTTTCTTATCGACTTCGTTAACTTTCATTATTCAATGCCTTGCTAACAGCTGAATGCACGGATTTTATAATAGAAATACATATATGCAGTAGGCACTGTTTGGACGTAACAAAAAGACATTCGTCAACTCTAATAACATTTGAGTCGATTAAATTTTCACGGTATATATATTATTGTAAACAATTCAGTGCGATAGATGTTAATGTTTTTTGTACTCAAGAATGTAGGAATATTATTTTTCTGATGTACAAAGGAGTGTTTTCGTTGGTAATTATGTCTCATTCCTGCTTTATTTAAGCAGATATTTAAAATTTTTAACTCGACAATTTCTGACCGACTAATCCGAGTTTCACTAAGTCCAAGCCTACCTATAAAAAAATTATCAGTGAATGTAATGCTACCAAATGAAGAAACATATAACGCAAATAATAAAGGCTGACTCGGGCATGCCTTGGATTTGACGCTATTCTCTACGTCCGCAGAGGCGTCCAGCCGAGTTGTGGTTGGCGGTGAAACGAATCTAAGGCGCATTCTGCGCCTGCTGATCTCAGTCGCTCGTGCGTTCTTTTCTAGCCAGTGTTGATGTGGTGTATTATGGAACACTTAGTCTTAATGTGACCATTGATGGACTTTCATTTATTGTGATCGTGAATATCACTCGCAGTGCAATAATGAGTTGAGTTCACTTCCATATCTCTAGGGAAGTTTCAGCATTGTGGATGAGATAGATGTTGTTATCGCTAGAAAAGCAAAGCTGAAATGTTCAGACACTCTGTATCCACGAGAAAATCGGAAAAGCCGGTTACGAAGTATCATCGTGCAAAAATTCATGAGATAATTGTGATATTATAAAAATTGGGCCTATTTTTTCGTTGATGTAAAGGCTCGGGTATTGTACGTGCAGTATCTCTACTTAACATGAATACTTCGATGTTTTTTAGTTATCCAGACGTCAAATAATGACATTCTATTGGTAAACCGCCTACTTACATAGCTATCAGGTAAAGTTCGAACATCGAGGAACCACGCCCAAAGTGCGTTTTAGCAACGGGAAGAAACATCGTAACCCTATTACTAACTGATGTAGATCTCGCGTACCGATCGTACTCAAGTTGAAAATTAGAGCATATGGAGCCTTTTAATTTGAGGAAAAGAAAGGTTATTTCACCAATATATTAGCAGCACCCAAGGTTAAGCTGCAAATTGTGCATTCCTAATCGGACACATTGTAAGTTACATTACTTTTATTTTGTTGTAATTGGACTTTAGCAATACAATGAAATCGTATCAATGATACTTTTAAGACCACTGGAAAACCTGCATCATCCAATTTTTGACGAAGAATCACTTTTCGTATAATTCAAGTTCGATTGAGTAAACAGTCGCTGAGCCTCTTTGGCCTTTAGACGATTTTTCAAGACTTTACTCTCTGTAATCTGGCTCAGCCAACCTATAATGGTTTACAATGTGAACACGTGCCGAGGCAGTATGTTCTGAGGCAAACAATTCATAATTTATTTCTTATAATCAGTTACTGAAGTGATACTCTAGAGAAAACTGCTCTGAATGATAGCGTTATTCTTCGCCCAGAATTTTAGTGGTATTCCTCATCTAGGAATATTTTATTCAGACTGTATGTATTTTCTTTTAGAAGTAAACCTGTTGGTAGGATGTGGCATCAAAATGCAGTGATCTCTCTTTCTTTAAGAATACTAAACATACTCGCATTCCCTATGAAGTCAAAATGAAACCCGATAAGGAATTATCGTTCTAATTTGTGCTATGTGAAACGTAAATTAGGTTTCAGACAAAGTTAAAAACGAAACTAGAAAGTTTCAGTCTATACATCCGGCCATATTTTGGTTTCGTCTAGGTAGCTATGAGAGCGTTGCAGTTGTCTTTCGTTTGCGCTTGAGGTTATAGCGCTATGAGGGTAGACGAAAATGTAGAGTTGCAGGCTTAGGCTTACGTCCTGTGTATATTGTCGTGTATTTTTATAGAAACTGCAAATTTGTATATAAGGATATGACTCTTGCAACTGTGTTTTGAACATATATTATGCAAATAAATTGTGAGAACAATGTGTATTTTCTTTACGACTATGAATCAAAAGGACTTGTGGACGTTATGTTAATGAAGAAAACTTTTTCTATAAAAGCATTTCAAGATATAATTTCAGCAACTCATGTTTCAAAAGTGATTGTCAGATTTACCTCAGAAACAAGAAAACAATTTTATTTTTTGATAGTACATGAACCTACACAATGACTGATTTCAGAATTAGGGTAATATTTAGTACAATTTCATACAATAAAATTAAAAATCAGGTAACAAATTTTAAATACAACAAATTTTAAAATACAACAAATTTTAACCCAACTTCGCGACCTCGATTATTAAGCTGAGAAGTGTGGGCGCACTAAATTGACGGGGCTACCTTCGCCTTCAGAGTTTATCTCACCGACGGAAAAATTAGAAATCGAACCAGACAGGACTAATGGAGGCGCACCGGAGGTCGATGCGACTCAAGTTAAATGCAAGGTAGGAAAAGTAACGCATATAAAATGAAATCTGCTAACCGGATTGCTATGTTGATTTCACTGCTTGTCAGACTTGAGTTTCTCTCGAGGAGCTCTATTGAGTTTTGCTCTAATAGCGCTCATAAAATTGAAATTTAGGGAAAAAGAGTCCGTATCTGGAGACATGTTCGTATTACTTAATCAAGGATCGTCTGATGATTAATGAAATGTGGAGAATGAATTCCTAGGACTTTATTGAAATGGGCTCGAAATTACACACAGCTGAGAATGGTGCGGTCAGGAACTTGATGCAATCGGGGGCATTGCATACCTTCAACCTTTAATGAGGGGACAATAAACCTAGAACAATTTCCAAAATCTAAGCTACAGATTCAACTTGACTTTTACCTACCACTGTAGGCCGAGCCAATGCCTCGTGTTTATTCTAACCAGAAGTCTTCACTGCCTTAAAATTGTTAAATGGTTAGAATGGTTGATGGCACTCGTCTACGATTTTTTGGCGTCAGATTCCGAACGAACAATATCTCTACGACTTGTAAATTTAAACCATCAAGATCAAAAGACAAAAAAAAAGAGTTGCCTGCTCAGGTTGTTGTGTTAACTTACAGAGCGCTCAAGCGTCGTTATAAAACAACTCATTCTTATTGTCTAACAGCAAACACCCACACGAACGAAATATAAATAGCACCATGATTTAAACAAATAAACCTGCATTTTGAAACTAAAATGATTTTTAAATTAAAAAAACATGTTAAAGGGAGTCTGAAAATACAGATATTTTAATGGTAGTCGAGAGATAAGATATACTCTGTATAGTTGCACAATCACGCCTCAGTAATCCGGGTATACTACACAGAAACAGACAAATGGCGAAATGAAGTGGAACTAAAGGATCAAGAATGTTCGTGCAGAAGGTTACCACATGTCCCTCTATCACTCAACACAAAGTCATTAGACCCCAACGTAACTTTCAAACTTGGACATCAGTGTAACGCACATCGTTGCAAGTGTTGTCCGTCAAGCAGCATGTGTTTGAGGAGACGAGGTAGAATTGCATAGGTGGCTCAGGTGTCCTTCTCTCAGCCGTGGGGAACGGCAAGTCCCCGGTGCTGAAAAACAGTCTATTCACCTCCAAAGGACTCAATGAACACTAAAACGAACATTGTTTTAAGAAAGTGTCGAGTCTACGTATTTGATGAGAGAAGCTACTGCTTGCTGCCGTTAGGACGGAAAAGAATAAAAACGTTATATCTTCTCACAGTAGAGTGATGGTAAATTTCAATAAATTCACACAGAATTAATAAGAAACGTACACTAACAATTTCGCTTTTCAAAAGTCCCTGTTTTCTTAACTTTTTTCCAAATTCCTAGATAAAAATAGAACCAAGGTGCCTGTGAAACTTCACCTTTTTACCGACACAATTATAGACGCTGTGTACACTGAATTACTCTGCTTGATTAGGGTTCACTGAATAACTGCATCAATTCTGAAGAAAAAGTAAAAAAGAACCCCAGAGTTTGTGTCCGAAGTGCGTACCCTAATCACCAAACATTGAGTGACTACAGAATAACGCTCCGCACCCGTCGATCAACCCTCATAACGACACGTTTCCATGGGCTCTTCCTAATAAAAATACGCGGCGTGTGCTGAAGCTATCCATCATTGCCTTAGAGGTCACCAATACGTAACTAATGATACATTCAGACCCAGAAGGGAGACCTATTGCTGATGCCAGATTGTAAACACGATTCCATGAGAGATTACAGCACTTTGTCATCGTTAAGTAATAAAGCTACAGCTGAATTACTGGGCAGAATGACTGTAATAAATTTGTGGTAAAAATGTATCAGTGTGACACACTGAACGTAAGTAGAATTTAGTACATGCAGTTCTATCAACATATATACCCTGTATTTTGATAAGAACACTAGTACCACAAATAATATGATACTTAATCAAGTCTACGAAAATATTTTGAAAATAACTTTCAAACTCACACTTCGGTGCAGTTTTTCTAAGCATAATTTAAATGGAGGTTTACTGCATACGCGTAAATAGTTTCACTAGCTAAGAAAGTGGCAGAAAACTTAACGGCCTTCCAACGGTCCTGAAAAATTGGTAAGCAGTTTGACACTGTGACGCAAAGCTAAGAGGTTCATGAAACACGACTTGCAGGAGCTAGTCGTAAAGACGTTAACATTGACGAAGCAGTCGAGAAGCGCCTCGTATTTAGTGGGCTCCACTGGAGAGCCAGATGAAAGAAGTTGCCAATTTATTAGGTAGCATTCGAGCGCTGGAAGTGAGTGCGATGCACTGCATGAGTTATGGCGGGGCTCGCCGTTGCCTGGTCTCTTTGTCATGAACTTTTGCCTGGGGTCTGCCAAAGAGGCCCATTAAACTCTAATGCCGCGCAATCTGTTAACCACAGATCGAAAAGTACCAACGCTATTTCTCTCGTAAATCAAACGGCAAGAATTTCCTGCGGAAAGAGACGAGTGAACTGGGAAATCCGGTCAGCCCAAGATGATTTAATGCAAAAAGTTTGGCGAAAGGCTAACTTATTTTTGGTAGTTTTAGAAGATAGTCATGATGAATTTCTTCTGAGATCTCTCTCTGAATTTTGTTGCTTGTCATATGCAAGTAGAAAATTATTTTATCGGCATTCATATATTCTCTTGAAAATGACATGTTTTGAACAGAACGCGTGAACAGTACCGGCAAAATATAAGACTATTCTTTGCATTCAAGTACACTACACGCATTATTTACGAGAACACAAGCACTGACTACACCTGGGATTAAATCTAAAAGAAACGCCATGAGAAACAATTCAGTCCGGGCGAGGGAGAAAACTGAACTCGAGAAATGGTAAAAAATCATCGGTGTGGCAGTCTCGCTAGCTTCGCCGCCAATCCCTGAGCGCCACTCTGTGTTCAAGACCATTCCAATAAAAATGATGAGGGCCTGCCATAAAGTCACTTTTGGGTAAGGCGAGGCACATCCCGAAGCCAAGGAGGCAGTGACGGCACTTATGCAAATAAGGCTCTCATCAAAGCCGCAAAATGGAATTAAGTGGCCGGCCCTCATCGATGCCTCGGGCCTCTTTGAGCACTCAGTGCCTCGAGGCTGTGAGTGCTGCGGGTCTCTTCATGGCGTGAAAAGTCTTCATTGGAAGCCCCAATGATCAAGTCGCAGCTGCCTTCTCCCTTGAAAATTGCCCCCACACGGCTTCGACTTAAGTTCATCAGGTCGCTGGGTCGCAGACAAGGTCGGAGCAAGAGGCCGTGTTGGCGCGCAATTCCATTTCCCGAGACAAAAATTCGTTCTAAAGACGAACGAATCTTACGATACAGGGTGATCAAGTCCTCAAGTGAAATTTTGCGTTTTTAATCGAGTGCATACTGTGATTTCTCTTCATCTCATTTCCAGGGCAACGTTAAAGAACGTTCTCCACTTTTAATGGTATCTCATGTCTGGAGACTTCACGGTTTGATTTTCACATGTGCAAGCACAGTGCAACCAGATTCTATCTAAAAAATTATTCCAATTGATTCTCATCGACGAGTTCCCTTTCATTATTTCGTATTGAAAATTTCAAGTACTTAAGCTCTGGAAAGCAATCTATATACAAAGCATTTTTTAGCAGACCACAGGCTTTCGGCACAGTACCACTTTTAGGAGCATGAGCCACCAGGCTGTCGCACAAGGCTCAGCTTCTATGAAGGAGATATATTTCAGGCAGTGGATAATCTCAAGTAAATCCAAATGAATGAATGTACTCGTGTACATATACATGACTTTCTAAATGGTTAATTAAGTGGATGACAATTTCTACAACATAGTATTTAAAAAGGTCGAGGTTCCCTAGTTGTCTCATTCCTTAGGTAGCGTAATAAGGCTGGAACATCCTCCACAAGATGCAAATTTTCAAGTTATACTCGCTCCAGAAGCAAAAGCAATATACATACATACAAACTAAACTCTACGCCCAATTGCAGAACCGCAACTAAGTCATCAATGTAATAACTGATGCAAGCTAAGCGTTCCAAGTTGCTTGAAAAAAGCAATATACAATCAACATTCGCCAACAAAAGCACGCAAAGAAGCAGAAAGCAATAATAGTCTAGACAAGACTGTACATAACTTCACCAACAACATTCAATGAGCTTAATATTAATAACAAAGGCATTTCGAAAGCTGTACCTCAAGAGGACCAAATCCTCAAAATAAACCAAAGGAACAAACTGGAAGTTGTCCATTCCTTGCTGAGTAGTTCTTGGAATGAATTATAATTTCGTCACGAACAGTACGGATTTGCTATTAGCTGTGCAAACTACGCACCGAAGGCTCAGGGCTTGAGAAATCGTGGCACACAACGAAATCAAAGATGGCGCTTGAGCGAATATACTCGAGATGTTTGCAGTCACTGAGAGCTGTGATTATAATTTGAAAGGAGTTGCAAGACTACACACGAGCTAAATCAGCTCTGTAGAAAATATATTGACGACTCTAATCAATTTCTCGTCTAAGATAACAAGCGAAGATGTCCCTCAATAATGCTAAACATGAGACGAAGGAAGTAAATTCACATCGATCATGCATTCCGTGTGATGGAGCGAAGCTTAGGTTACTTTTCCTAGCGTTAGACACGAAGTACGTTCAGAAGGAGCCAGCTACTCGGAATTAGACCTGACGTTTGAGGGCAGAGCGCGAGGGTAGCGCACCTGAGGCCGTGATCCATCAACATCCAGCGCTTCATTACAGCGAAGCTCTCATGCGGACGTAAATCATTGACGCGCTCAGCTCTGGGCATGAACATGCAGTGTGTGTGTGTGCGTGACCCGAGGATACCGTGCAGAGCTTCAAAGGTGTTCCGGCGAGGCAAGTGGCAAATATCGCACCATGCCTGCTAATACGAACACTAGCAATACGCATCCATCACTGCACCAAGCATAATTTACTGGCAATTGAGTCGAGAGAGGCCTCCAATAAAGTCATGTAGCCCGATTAAGGAGATTGTTGGTCGAGTTTCTAGTGGGCACCAAGTGAATAAATGTGCAGTTATGTTATTGGAGTCTGTGAGCTCTAAAAATGAGATATTGGACTTGAACACGATACTCTCTATTATAGTTAATGGCTGAGACAGAAGTCGTAGAATTACATTGATTAACCAGCGCAAAGCCCCGTCGGGTAATTAGAACCAAAACACTGTTGTGGACGAGCTTCGCATTTCAAATCAAAAGCAGACTTACTCGTCGTGGCAAATAATTTCAACTGTTGGTAGCTCCAAAAGCTACAAATTCGCTCAGCAAATCCTTGTTCTTCAGTGCATAAGTCTAAAAAAAAAGAAACTCTGGAACTGAAATGTTGGTAAGCTGCATCAACTTTGTTTTATAGCACAGATTAGTGTCGGTCATTAGAATATTTAAGAACAGAGAGTTTGTCGACAGGATAGACACATAAATGCCCAGGCTAGAACCTTTTCTGATCGGAACAAAAAACTTGAGAGACTGCAGAGAATTTAGATACAGTGGCAAAAATGCGGGACGTATTTAGTGCCCCACATTAGATAATGTGAAAAGAATTGTGTTTTCTATGAGTTGGAAAACCTGTAATTGATTGCTGGTTCTGAGTCACCCATGTCGCTACTGTGGTTGTAGATTAAAAGCGATTTTAGCGATTTGCACAAGCATGCGATATTAGACGGGAAAAATAAGAAAGATATGGGGCTTCCACACCCTGAATTTCGAAGCAGAAAATTGATTAAATAATGGCAATCAAACATTGATGAAATAACCGAGTGTAAACACAGGAATTTACTGAACGGATCTCAAATATTTGTTTGTTTCACGATGTTCGAATGAGAGTAAAAATTTGCAGATCAAGAACATTTTTTCTGCGAAGTACAAATTTCGCACAATTAAATCAGCGAACCTGACAGTACGTTATCGGAAGTGAATTATTCAACGAAAAAAAAGAAACGCCATAATTATCTCCCGTTTTCCACGTTTCTGGACTTGGTGGTAACGAGACCAGTTACACCATGTAATAAAATTTCAGTTTTGTCTTGTTTCTGGGTATAAACCATAATTTCCCATTTCTCAGCGATTGAACTAAATGCAAAAAATGTATTAATATTATAAAATTGCAGTGAGGTCAGAAAAGTTTCAAAGTTGCATTTCTTCAATATAATACCAGCAATAAAAAAGTAACAATTAAGTATAATACGTAAGCAAAGTTTCACAGAAACAGTGGGTATTTTAAACTGTTTTTCAAAAAAGGGAGTGTGAAATTAACACTCAATTGCTCAGTACAAAAAGTGTGTTACGTAGCATTATTTGCACTGCATTCTCATTTTCAGTACTGCATGAATACTGAGAAGATTAAACGTTATTAAATGCTTCAAAAATATACAAACTAATTTCTGACTTTCCCAAAAAACATACGTCAATTAAGATGATAACATGTGTCACACACGCAGTACAGTCGCCCCTTTTTTATAAGAGTTCAAAATTTTATTTATTAGAGAGTTCAAAGCGTTCAGTAGAGGAAAAAGGCATAGACCTTCCATCATTCTTTGCTCTTTACTTCAAAATTCTATCAGAAAGAAAAATATTTTAATTTTCGGTGCTTACAGGCATACCTTTCAGCGAAATTTATCTAAGAAAACCATGTTTCAGAGCCCATTATCCAAAGCACCTAATCATACATGCACGAGTAAAATATAGTGTAAGCTCTCAGACTTGGCATAAAAATCCCTAATAAGCAATTTTCTAATTAGCGTCATTCGCATGCTCTGGCAGCGATCTCAGAGCAACTTCATAAGACCTCTACTCAATCGAACGGTCACAAAAAAGTATATTCGGGCAAGTCTGGCTGAAGTCATTAGAAGTAGTCGCCTTAAGTCGCGCAAGACTGTCCCCGCGCGACTACTTGTTGAGTTCGGCCTCCACAAAAGAACACGCCGAGCGCTCACGCCAACAATTCAAACTTTTATCGGAAAACTTTGTAATGGCCCGAAGGTTTTAAGTCGCTGCGAAAAGCAATTTCAATCCTAGGGATGCTTTTCACGCGAGCTTGCTTTCATTTAAGTTACAAATCTGCTCCAGCGCGAACAATACCATGCAACTTCGACGCTTCTCTGAAAGACGTCGAATAAAAAATGGCACTTCACGAGTCCTAAGTTTTTCATAGCTTAAAATGAAAACTGAAATGATAGCTTTGACGTCTGGAAACGAAATAAACGCGAATCGTGGGATGGCGAAAGCAGCGCAGAATTTTGAATGCTCGGTTTCCAACATGTGGAGCATGCTTAGAATCAGAACTGCGGCTGGTATTTTGAATCTAGTTTCACAGGAGCGTCTCGTTAGCGATAGTTAAGTTCCACCAGTAGAATGTGTGGAAAATCTTGTCACACCTAAAATCACAAAAATGTGCTACAAGATGAGCAGGTCCTTCAAAATAGCGACTGGAAATTATCACCTCAGATTCGAACAGTTAACTCACCTCCGAGGTGATGTCTTTCAAAATTTAAGTTACTAGAATTAGTATTAAAAAATATCACTTTAGAGAATGTTCGTTAATTCCTTTCATAGAAATTTTCTGGTTCCCTAGGTCGTACCAGACCCAATAGTGACGCAGACCTCATACGACCTGCCGAGGACGAACATGTACGTGCACATGGATCTTGTTCAATAAATCCACGGGTTTCGAATCGAATATTTTAATAACATACTCAGCACATCGCGCGGCGATGATTATCCATACCAATTTAAATTTTCATCATAGCACCTTAATGCAGGCCGCTCGTCCTCCCCCTCTGTTTCTCAAAGAACACGCGTCTGGACATAAGACATATCGCCCCCTCATCCATTTTGCGTATCAGCTAAATCAAGTGAAATAACCTCATAAAAAATGGTTTGAAACATTTATTCTGAAAATCTGCAGCATATGGCAGCAAATGCTTGACTGATAGCGTGACGCTACTGTGTTTTCGTCTGCTACAGATGTCCACTGTTAATACTGCGTCTTTTCTGGACGAAAAAAAAAATTCACAACTTCTCGGCGTACGAGGAGCAGAACGCATTTTTTTGGCAGGTAATAAAAGACCTTACAAAATAGAATCCAAGGATTTCTTACGATCGTCCTAGATATAAGAATTGAACCTTTAATATCACACTCAATTTTCAATTTTTTCATCTGCTGCGAATTAGGTGTCAGAAAACTACTGATTGATTATAAGTTAATTTAAAGCTCCTTATCCACAAGAAATATGATCCAAAGAGAGCGAAGAGAAAAGGGACTATTAGTATGGACTGTAGAAAACGTAGAATTGAACCTATGCGTAGGTGTGTTCCCACACTAGATTCCGTATGCAAGTTAAGAAGGAAGAGAAAGAAAAGACAAAGAAGCGATAGCAAAGAAGGCATCAAAATAAAAAAAAAATGGACACGAAGGACAGAAGTCCCAAATGCCTATTTATAGCTGAGGTAACTTTACAGTGCCCCCGTGAGGACGCGTCTACATAGCATAAGATAGACAAACCTAACTAAACTAACCCTAATGCCTTTAGTATATCCCATGTCCCCTAAGAGGATCTGCCTTCTGAGAACGGTACCAGTGATTTTTTTCAGCACTCAATTCTCTTGAAGCAGAGCTCGTAAGATGAACAGACGACAGCAATGTGCCAGATGAAAGCCATGATTGTTTCTTCAACGGGATCGTAAATATTAAAATTTCCCTCTGCCAGGGTACCCAGTCACACTAAACTTTATTCACAGATAAGAAATCGTAATATCCCAGCTTAGGTTCCCTGTGTGACCCATGACAAAATGCAAAGACGTTCAATTTCCAAAGTCAAAAAGCTTGTTTGCGTGAATATTGAATAGTTGAAAGATTTCAATACCCTAGGAGACGAACTCAGATATGTGTAAAGCCCACGAATTCAAACGAAAGCGTACATTTTGTTCAAATCATTCACCGGACAAGGTAAAAATTTGGCAATGCTTTAGTAAGAGGGGCTAGTCCAACTTCTTCGATACATTGGGCCATTTTAGCTCTACGGAGGGCCACTAATGAAAACAATTTTACTTTCCTGATTAATTTGAACCCTAGGCAAACAAAGATGTATTGAAATAAACATTTCCATATATGAATGTGTATAACTGAGCATGAGCAGATTATCTGTATTCTAAATATCCGTATACATAATTCATTTCAAGAACTAAAACCAATAAAAGACTAAATAAAAATCATTGTGTGATCCCAAGTTATTCAATTTACAAGTTCTACACAGGCGTGCAAGTAGAAACAAGTAACTAACACAAGTTGTCACGAGCCAGAGACAATCGACAGGCAGGCTGCAATAGTATGACAAGCTTGGCATACGATACTCCAGCTGAAATGAACTTCTTGATCATCGTAATAACAAAACCCAAAATAGGATTGTCGCACTCGAAAGCCAGAAGCGAAGTCCAAGAGCTCCGCACTTTACTCTCGCAAGCTACACACAAAAGAAACTGGTAATCAGGTTTCTCGGAGATGCTCAAGAAAAGCACGGAGGCAACGGAAAGTTCTTTCTGGACTCGGCGTGACGTGTTTGGAGTTCGCTCGGGCGGGGTGAATGCGATTACAGAGCGCAGCTAACTGCATCAGGGCGCAGCCGCCACTCTCGAGATGCTCTTTACGAGCAACAAGTAAAAATTTTCTTAAAAAGCCTGCCAATGAACTCGATCAAAGATGACAAGGAGATTTTAAGTAGATGTCTGCAACCATATAGGGAGAGCGCTCTCGGTTAATTTCCTTGAAATAACTGCAATGTGCAAGGTAATTTGGATGTTACAGTTTCCATACTGATGCACTTTTATTTCAACGCTGCCTTGTAAATTCCTCAATGAAAAAGTGTATGACTATCAAATTTAAACAACTAAAAAGTTCAACGCTTTCAAATACTTTAACTCGTCCTATTTTTATTGAAATGAATTTTTATCAGAAAAATAAAGCGTGAAAACAAAACTAGAATCACCGACAAATTTTTTGGGCCAAAACTTCAGTGATAAATTCAGTGTTGAATCACAATTTCAACCCAGCTGGGTAAAATGCATTATAAGCCCCCTTTGAAATAATACATTCTGCCGACAACATTTGAGTCCCTTGGTTGCGACCCACCGCTCAGCGCACCTCAGGCTGCCTCGAGAATAACGCGAATGGATTTCGAAGAGGCGAAACTGCAGGCGCGAAAGCAAACGATGGAGCTCATGCTCATGCTTCAAAACCTGCGAGGAGGTATCGATGTTGAAGACATTTCATGCAAAAGTGAGTACATTTCCAACGATGCGACCCACCAGTGGACCATTTTAACCTAACAAACATAGCATCGTTGCAAGAAACTGGTGAACGATCTCTCTACGGCCAGGGCTAGTGACGTCATTCGCGACCCAGCGAACAACTAGCGTAGGAATCGGGGAGGTACGGTGGTATATCGAACAACAAAATTGGGGCTCAGTATCCTATCGGCGCTGATACCTCCCAACAAAGGAATACCTCCCAACAAAGGAATACCTCGTAACAATGGGTTACCTCCCAACAACGGGATACCTCCCAACAAAGGAATACCTCCCAACAACAGGATACCTACCAACAAAGGAATACCTCCCAACAACGGGATACCTCCCAACAAAGGAATACCTCCCAACAACGGGATATCTCCCAACAACGGGATACCTAACAACAAATGAATACCTCCCAACAACGGGATACGTGTCAACAACGGGATACCTGTCAACAACGGGATACCTGTCAACANACAACGGGATACCTCCCAACAACGGGATACCTCCCAACAACGGGATACCTGTCAACAACGCAAGGGCAATGTCTATTCAGTAATAATTCAAATCCATGGCCGATATTGAATCAAATTCCGTTAGCGATCGAGACGTAGGTGAGAAGCATTGCACCCATAACCTATTCACGTACCTGACGCCATTCACATGGAAGATATCTGAAGTAGCAAACGAGGGACCTTCATAGAGGAAGGCACAGCAATGGCAGGAAATGTAGTTAGGCCATCCAATAACATTATGCATGAAAAAGAACACCTATCACCAATTTCCAGGTACCATTGAGTTCAAAATAGTTAAATAAATATCCTCACGAATAATTTTTTTTCGAGTAACACGTCAAATTATCTATATTTGTTTTAACATTTATTTGTTACTCCATTTGACAGACTGACAACATCAAACACTATTCTACACCCTGTATTGCACACTACACTGTACTGTACACCTCACTGTACACAGCACTGCACACTACACCGTACACTGCACCGTACACTGCACCGTACACTGCACCGTACACTGCACTGTACACTGCATTGTACACTGCATTGTACACTGCATTCTACACTGCATTCTACACTGCACTGTACACTGCATTCTACACTGCACTCTACACTGCACTGTACACTGTACTGCACCACTCACAGAGCAAAATTCCTGATCCACAAATTTATAACCACACGTCACCGACCATTGATTATTATTGCCATAAAGATGGTTTTGTTTGATTTTAAAAACCGTGTGGAGGATAAGTAACAATAACACAATTTAAAAGCAGCACCAGAGCTCCTGGGAACTCCTTTTCAAATATCATAGGAATTATTGTGAGCTTACATTTCTCTGAACCCCACGTGCATTTTTAGGGCTAAACGGGTCCATAACCTTCCAGTTCAATGCAAACGAAGGTAAGGACCTTATGTCAACTACTACTGGCCGAAAACATCAATGTCACTTGAAGCTCATCCATCACACAACGTTGATCACGCACCAACGCACGTGAGCTGAAACATCAGGAGCTCCTCATTCGCGAAGTGCCCGATCAGTCACTCAGCACCCGAGACTGGACGACCGAGCGAGCGCCGGAGCATCCTAATCAATCTCGAGCATTATTTCCCCGTTTTCTTGAACGTGAATTTTAGTCGGCGTTAGAAATTCGAGTGTCGCCCCTTCGTTCCTTATCAATTTGACGCTGACGGGTGTGAAATTGAGTCTAGAGCAGCTCTCACTGGCGCGCACGTCACTCAGATGGGCCAATAACACCAGCATCTGCGCGATGTGCCAAACACACGCCCAACGAACGCTTTTCATGTGCCACGTTGCAGATCAGCTACTCCATTTGCATGAAAAACCGATCACCGAACGCTTATTTATTTTCAAGTCCAAACAGCTCTGGTTGACAGTCAGTTTGACGGGTTCCCGGTATCGAATTGCCAGCTATAAATTCACGAAGGAAGAAAATTCAAGCGACGATTGCAGATCAAAGAGAGACCGATCTTTAAGATGTGATCCGCATCGTGCAAACATTGCGCTGTTTACAACCTGTGACCCAGACGGGAAAGAAGGATTCCAATTCATGGGGTTCTGCCTAAGATAAGAAATTTGTGGCTCGTTTGTCCACCTGCCCACTGGTGCTGGGCCGTTTAACTGACATTTTTATTGACATATTTACCCACATTTCTACCTACATTTTCATTGAAATATTTACAAAGTTTTTTAATTGCGTTTTTACTGACATATATCGAGATATTTTTCCTCCGTCACTTTTTCGAACTGATTCAAAAAAATACTTTGCATATTCAAACTGGCTCGACTATTGGACTGTAACTTTTCTCGTGCTCTTTTCTAGAAGAAATGCAAATTTTCAAGAACAGAAAAGTGAAATTTCTCTGCAACTGTTATGAAACACGTGAAGTTCAGGAAGGGCTCTCGCAAGGAGCAGCCTATGACAAGGAATTCGAGTTATGATGCTTGCGCAATGCCATTGTATTTCAAGTTTGTCAGTCAGCTTCGTCTAAGGTAACGAGAAGGCATCTGCTCTTTGCGAGAATAACATCCACCTCGTATTAGCATGCAACACAGTTTTTAATGAATGTGATGCGAAATTTGGTAGCTGGAATGTCACAGTGCTGGGTCAATGTGAAGTTTGGTAGCTGGAATGGGCCAGTGTTTGGTAAATGTGAAGTTTGGTAGCTGGAATAGGCCAGTGTTGGGTAAATGTAAAATTTGGTAGCTGGAATGTGACAGCATTTGGTAAATGTGAAGTTTGGTAGCTGGAATGGGACAGCATTTGGTAAATGTGAAGTTTGGTAGCTGGAATGGGACATCATTTGGTAAATGTGAAATTTGGTAGCTGGAATGGGCCAGTGTTTGGTAAACGTGAAATTTGGTAGCTGGAATGGGACAGCGTTTGGTAAATGTGAAACGAGGTGTGAGGGTTAGAGGCTGGAATGCGATAGTTTTTAGTACAAGTGATGCAGGCTGGCAAGTGAATGAGCATAACTGTTTTACTGGGCTACGTCTTAAAGGTCGGCGAGAACGTGATTAATAGCACCATGGAACAGAAGTTCCTTTTGTTTCGGGTCAGGGTTGAAACCACAATTTCCCTATTTCTTGGTCTCTAAACAAAAAATATGAATGCGATAACTTTGCATACTGGGTCAGGTCAGTGAAATATTTGTTTTTCATCAATATCATATCAGTAAAAAACATGCTCTAAAATAGAAAAGCTAAATTTCATAGAAATTTTGAGTATTTTCGATTGTTTTGTGATTGAAGGAGTTGAAATTTATTATGAGGAACAAAAATCGAGAGATAGGGCAATTTCATTCGAATCTGCTAAATTGCTAAATAGGAACGATTTCAGTTACTTCATTGAACATTATGGCACGGAACCGACATTATGGCACGGAAACCGACAACGCTTCTGGGCTTAATAACAGTTTCTGCGAACGTGTGTGGCAGTGACATAGAAATATCACAAAATGTGTGCCAGTGCCATAGGAATATCTAAAAATGTGTGACAGCGCTACAGAAATATCACAAAAATGTGTAGCAGTGCCACAGGAATATCACAAAAATGTCTAGCAGTGCCACAGGAATATCACAAAAATGTGTAGCAGTGCCACAGGAATATCACAAAAATGTGTGGCAGTGCCACAAGAATATCACAAAAATGTGTAGCAGTGCCAAAAGAATATCACAAAAATGTGTGGCAGTGCCGCAAGAATATCACAAAAATGTGTGGCAGTGCTGCAAGAATATCACAAAAATGTGTAGCAGTGTCGCAAGAATATCACAAAAATGTGTGGCAGTGCCGCAAGAATATCACAAAAATGTGTGGCAGTACCACAAGAATATCACAAAAATGTGTAGCAGTGTCATAGGAATTTCCGACACGTGTGGCCGTGCAGTGGGACTTATCGGGTCTCCACAGAATTGCAGAAGACAAAAATGTAGGGAAGTGGAAAAATGCTCGTCGTTCTTCCGTGATATCTCAATTTTGATAGAAAGCGACCGGAGCTGATTGGTAGGAGGTTGACAGCAAGGCTGCTGGTACCTTGACAACAAGGCTGCTGGTACCTCGACAGCAAGGCTGCTGGTACCATGAAAGAAATGGTGTTGGTACCTTAACAGCAACGCAGCGAGCAAATTGACAGCCATGCAGCTGGCATGTCATCAGCGATACAAGTGGCATATTGGCAGCGATGCAAGTGGCATATTGGCAGCGATGCAAGTGGCATATTAGCAGCGATGCAAGTGGCATATTAGCAGCGATGCAAGTTGCATATTAGCAGCAATAGAAATGGCATTTTGGCAGCAATACAAGTGGCATTTTGACAGCAATACAAGTGGCATTTTGGCAGCAATGCAAGTGGCATTTTGCAGCAATGCAAGTGGCATTTTGGCAACGATGCAATTGCATATTGGCAGCAATACAAGTGGCATTTTGGCAGCAATACAAGTGGCATTTTGGCAGCAATACAAGTGGCATTTTGGCAGCAATGCAAGTGGCATTTTGCAGTGATGCTAGTGGGATTTTGGCAGCAATGCAAGTAGCATTTTGGCAGTAATGCAAGTGGCATTTCAGCAGCAATGCAACTGGTATCTTGTATTTTTACATGCATCACAAATACATGTGTTTTTAGGTTGAATACATTATGTACAGTTAGCAATGAAACTATTCCCGCGCCTTCTCATATTCGATATTTTACTAATTCTTCAGAACCTAGTATTTGTACCTCAATATCCAAGTTTCATCATACCGCACAGATTACCACGAATGGCCAAAAATTTCATCAGGCAGGACACGTGAGTGCACGGGAAGGCGCTCGCATCAGGCTGCAGGTGCCTGTGTCTATCCGGCAAAGGCGGAATGCAATTAAGACCCGCACACTTTGCTCGCAACTTGCACGGGCATCCGAGAACGAGTCATGGTCCTCAAGCAAACTTGGGGTCAGAATATTGCTGCCCCTCGCTGGGTTGTGGACAGGGTGCGGAGAGCGGGGCCTATCTCTAGCATTGTTGAGGTCCTCTGCACTCTAAAATCTAAATGTCGCCCGCGACGCTTCAAACGCTTGTTTGCACTCTAGAGTTGCCTTTGTTACTCGGCGCCCTGACAGGAGATAAATTAGATTATTAGTTGGTTTAGAGCACCCTAGGCATATAGAATACGATCTCAAAAAAAAATCGAAAAAAGGGACGATTTCGTATGAACGTTAGATTAGATCAGGTAGATTATTGGTTAGTGTAAAACTCAATAGCCACATGAAATATGATCTTAAGAGAGCGGAGAGAAATGACCATTTATGATGGACTCTAGAAAACGTGGAATCTAAGTAAACGTGTTCCCACACAAGACTCCCTGCTCAGAGAAACAACATGTTTAGAAGGAAGAGAAAGGAAAGATAAAAAATTATCAGTGAAGAAAGCTTGAAAGTAGAAAGACCAAAACAGGCACGAAAGATAGAAGTCCTGAAGGCCTAGCTACAGCTGGGGTATCTTATCAGTGTACCCCAGGGAAGCTAGTCCCCAAATAGGATAGACAAACCTAACTAATCTGATCTATTGTCTATGTCCCCTGAGGGGGCAGGAGGTGAATCTACTGTATCCTTGCGCAGAGAAATGGGACAAAATAGTACAGAGTGTTTGGAGATTCACTTTACAATTTTATTACCTGGATCCAATACTTGAAGATGACATTATTTCAAAAGACGTTCACCACATCTCCACCTGCCAAACTATTGTGTCTGGGGAGCAGCGAAATATGACGGGTGCCGTGATCGCCCCCGGCCGAGGAGGACTCGAGAGCAGCTCTAGGAGCGTTGATTGGCGTATTGATGTGAGCAGCTCATCGTTTTATTTGGAAACAAATAGGAAGGATGCAAAAAGACTTATACTAACGCAAAGTAACTTCAAGCAATTTTTATGCATTAGTTGTTATTTACATGCACCTTCTGTACTCTATATTGTAAAGCGTTCGTTAATAAGGGCAGTGATTTTCCGATCACGCCGAACAGAATCGAGTTAACATTCATGACTCCATCAGAGGTTAAGTACAACAACTTGTACCATAACCGTACGCTGCAGCACAACACTTAATATCGGACACCACGAGGCACAGGTAGTTCTATCTCGAAAAGATTTGCACCGAACTCAGCAGTTAGTTCTACTGAAGGCATTGCGCCGAGGAAGAATAACATTTGTAGTTAAAACCCTTCCCACTGTACGGGGTGTCCCACAAAAAAGTACATCGGAGTTCGAATTGATATGACTGCAGAAATATTATAATTTTATCCATGCAACTGATAGCCTAAATACCTGTTCGAATAACAGATTCGAATAGTCGAATAACATGTTTGTTGCAGAATTGAATTAGCTATAATATTTCCACAGTCATCTCAATTCGAACTCCGATGTACTTTTTTGTGGGACACTCTGTATAATGATAGCCCGTGTTGCTTACTTTTCCCGTCCGTCTCTTCGTTACGCTCGTAAGGATTTAAATAGGAGAAAATTCCCGAGTCCGTACTTCTAACTAATCAACGAGACTGTCAGAGAGGGCCGTCGTATCAGTGATACTGCAAATAGCAATATTTCATGTCAGCTTTACCGTAAATAAAAGGGCATTTTAGGAAATTAACGTCATATATCCCGCCATTTTTGGCGGAGAGCGTCTACTAGTACCCAATAACTCCGGAGCTGTGGTGTACGAAGTCCCTGGCTTTGTGGGGGCAGTGAAGGAACAAAAGTAGACATGTAAAGCAGCTTCCACCAGCCTGACCGTCCACCCACCACTTAAGCCTCCGTCCATCGCCTAAAAAATTGTCATTTTAAAAAGAGAGCATGAGCTTAGCCAGTTCTGATGCCCCGCTTCATTTTTAATGAGCTCCAGAATAGCAAACGTCGAGACTGGAGGAACTCCTGCGAAGGACGGAATAGATCTGACCGGTCGAGAATCGCAACCGATGAGACTGTCTGCAGAGACGGAGGATGGTTTTCATGCTGTAAGTAGCCTGTGCACACAACACTGGTGTAATGTTACGTGAGCACACAACACTAGTGTAATGTTACGTGAGCACACAACACTGGTGTACTGTTACGTGCGCACACAACAATGAAATAAAGTCACCGGTACACTCAATAATGAAACAAAGTCACCAGTACATCAATGAAATAGGCACCAGTACACACTGCACTTGTACAAAATAGCATTGCTGCAGGACAATTCTGAGCCTTACAATATAATTATTCTCAAAATATCGACTAGTGTGAGTATATTCTTTAATATGAATACTCAAATATTTCATGCCTTGCCTGAAGGATGCCTATTCATTTTTAATATTTCTACTCGCAACTAACAATATTTTCTTATACACATGAGAGCGCAGTAAAAATAGCACCCTAAGAGACCTGAAATAAGTAGCTGCAGAATATTATAACATATACCACTTACTTGACATTTCTCTGCAACTGATAGAAATATTCGCTTTCTAGACTTCGAAACTGGAGCTTGAACTTCCCAGAGTTCATAAATATATCACAGGGAGGTGAGCTACTAAACACAACAGTCTCAAGCTTCCATTCCTGTCCGGCAGACTCCTGTCAATATTACATGGGGCTTTCTCTGGATGATCATTTTCCTCTGAGATCTTTTCTAAGTCACGGTTCCCAGACCGCGGTTGGACTGAGCGAAATCTTAATGCGGCCGTGGAGTGCGCTTCACACAGATTCAGAAGCGGACATGTGACGTTGAATTTTATATTTTCACATACTTTCACTCGTTAATGAGTGAGTACTAGATTGCTACTTACCTACGCTATGAAATATACGAAGCATACAGCGTATAAAAAGCAAATACGCTAAATGTTTCACTATCATTAACATCATTACTTCAAAATAGCAACAATGCGGATGTTTAATTTTAGAGTCTACATCATCACTTTTTTAGGTGTAGTTGCCAAATACGCTAAATTTGTCGTTTTCTTCGAGACAAAACTAGCAAAAATTCGTGGAAGTTTATGAGGTAATAAAAACTCGAGAAAAGAAGGGAAACGACGTTCGTTTCCTGAGCGCAGGAGTGGCCAAGCCGCTGCAGTTCGAGTATGTCAGACTGCGCCCAGAGCTTTACTGCCTCCGCCCACAGCCATGAAATGCGTGAGGAGCCCCAAGCTCTGTGTAATGAATTCCAAGGTTTAACTTCATTGCTCCGCTTGTGCATGGAACAAAGATCCCTGATAGTTTCTTGGGTGAATATTGCACCCGATTCTAGGGTGCGGACTTTCACCCGAAGATTGTAGTTTGAATGTAATGAAAAATGAAGCGAAGAAAAGTTCTGGTGTTTTATTTTTGTAACTGTGACTTTTGGGAATCTAGCAGGAAGAAAATTGATTTAAAAACTCTAAATTCATAGAATAGCTAGAAAACTTTTCACACTCAGGGCTGAATTTTTACGACTATCAGGATTTTTGAAGCTGCAAAGCTAATAAGTTAAAAATTATGTCATGGAAAGAGACTGACTAGGTTTGCAACCAACCAAAAATAAATGAAGAATTCAAATAAAATATTCATACGTGCACTACATTCAGAAACAAGTCCTGAATATTAATGAGCATCGTATCGTGCAAAAAAAGCAGGGAGGAGAAAATTAAATTCCGTAAAGCGCTTCTAATTGTAAAAAAGAAGAGAGGAATTCAGTTGAGCAGCTTGTTCTCACCAAGAGCAAACGAGTTCATTATTCGATATTATGAATCTTCTTTAATAGACCAATTAATTTTTTGATACATGAATTTTCTTCTACAGATATTCCAATTAAAATACGTGTGATTTCAATTTCAGCTCCAATTAGATGTCGTACCAATGAAAGTCATCCCAATTAGAAGTTTCCCCTGTACATCGGCCACGAAATTCCTCTCAGTGTGTGCGATGGAGACGAAACTTCCGAGAGTGCACAATTTCACAGACGGGGCGTCATGTCCGACCTACCTCAGCCCAGGAAGCTTGATCACAGTCACCACGGCAAAAATCAAATCTTCAGTCAATCGCACCAAAATTACCAACCGTAAACTGGACGCAAATTTAGATCGAGTAGGACTGTTTCGAGAGCTTCCTCTTGCAAAGTACGTCCAGTATTCAAAATCGCCTTTGGACAAGAAATGCAGTAAATTGACCTGCTAAGAGGAGCAGGGATGGTGCCACTGCATGTAATCAGAGATAAAACCACGCAACAAAACAATTTCCGCCTCAGCGCTGAACTTTTTTCTGTGATCTGATCTATGAATTTTATAACTTTTCTTTCTTATGTATTATTTCAAAATACTACTTCGAAGTATACATAGGAGCAAAATTTTATAAGAATAATGGGCATTCTTTGTTTTTTTTTGCAATGCAAGGAATTACGAAATAATTTAATTAATACGAACGTAAATTATGATACACAGATGGCATAGTAGGTCAGGAGCTGACGGACGTCGCAAAAGTGAAGGGGAAGCTTGGGACCAAAATTGCCTGCTTTCTGTCGCTAAATTTACTCAACATTTGCGTACGTAATTACTACTCCATACTTTTTTACGAGTTTCATCGGAGCATTTTATTTTTCACTGATGCATATAACAAAGCTAGTACGCTGAGCGAAGGACGGCACAGGTGGTGTGAGCTCACCGGGGCAGGTGGTGTGAGCTCACCGGGGCAGGTGGTGTGAGCTCACCGGCGCAGGTGGTGTGAGCTCACCAGAGCAGCCGAAGATGAGGGTACGAGAGCTCTGTTTCACATGTAAAAAATATTAGAACTCGGTAATCCTTAAAGGCAGCACACCAGCGTGGCCCGGGCAGGGGCACCCGAACTGTTTCCAAGAAATCCTACGATTATTTATTTGACATCCATTCTGCGCTTTTGATGGGACTGGGATCAACAGAAAGAACCGAAGTAACCTCAAGTATCCTGATCTTGAATCGGCAAGTCATCTTGGAGCTCACTGTGGTGAAATCCCAGTACATCTCCATCTCTTCTCAGAACTTCCAGACATTAGTGACGGAGATTCCTTTAGTATTCCAGAAGATGCAGAAAAAGTAGTGCTTAATCATGATGTTCCACATCCTTTTTCCCCAAAGAAGCTAAATGATATAATTTGCTATCTTTGCTTGACAAAGTCCTCTGCCAAGCAATTGACACCCAAATAAGTAGAACCTCCTCCCTGACAGTCCTCGCCTCACCTCTCAAAGCAACAGACATGAGAGTCCCCGTTTTTTCTCTGCAGAGAAGGACTTGGTGTACTGCACAGATATTGCTCAGCTTCTGCACAAGCTTGCAGTGTATGTACTTAATGATTGGAGACTGTTCATTGACAGCAGCAAGCGATCGCTAAAAAATGTTCTGCTTCACAATGGCGACCAGTTTGTCTCTGCACCCCTTGCTCACTCAGCTATACTGAAGGTGACGTGCGAAGCTGTGAAATATGCGCTAGAGCAAATTTGTAATGATCAACATGAGTGGCTTATTTGTGTTGACCGGAAAATGGTGAACTTTTTGGGGGGACAGCAGTCCGGCTTCAGAAAGTCCCCATCCTCTCTGTGCATGTGGGATAGTAGGGGCATCGCTCAGTATTACAGACAGAAGGACTGGCCAGCGCGGGAGGAATTGGAACCTTAAAGAACAAGGAACGTCATTAACAATCCTCTGGTAGACAGTGACAAGACACTATTCCCACTGCAGCACATCAAGCTCGGGTTGATTAAACAGTTCACCGAAGCTCTAGACAAGAATGGTGCCTGCTTCACTTGTGCCGTGTTTTTTTCCCCGTTCAACCATAGAGAAGTTGAAAGCTGACACCTTTGATGGCCCTCAAATCTGTTTGCTCGTTAGAGATTCTGAGTATGAAAACTCAATGAACGACGTGAAACTGGAAGCATGGAAGGCTTTTGTTCTGGTCGTGAAAAATTTTCTTGGTCACGCCAAAGCCAAGTACTATGCAGCACTTGTCACCAATATGCTGACTGCTTTCACCAACCTTGAATGCAACATGAGCATCAAAATCCCTTACTTGTTCTCACACATGGATCGGTTTCTTGAGAATCTGGGATCAATGAGGGATGAGCAGGAGGAGAGATTCCATCAGACATAAAAGAGATGGAAATAAGCTATCAGGGACGCTGGGATGCAATCATGAGGGTTGATTACTGCTGGACTGTGAGAAGAGAGACATCCCTGCTGCTGAGCATACGAGGGGTTCGAACAAACAAAAGTTCATGCCTTGATTTTAGCCCAATAACGACGTAATGTTCAATTTTCATGTACCTACCTTTATCAGTCTTTATTATTCAATTTACACAAATCCAAGATTAAACATTTAATTAGTACAATGTCAGAAAACATTTTTGTCTCCTAAAATCTTATTTGAATCAGATATATAAACAGAAACGAACTGATGTAACAAAAATGAAATCAATTTTGTCAGACAATCGAATTTATCTAAATCAATTAGCATAAAATTAATCACATTCAGTTCACACGCGAAAAAGAAACTGATCAAAAACTACCACGCTTTGATCTTCTGATAAAATAAAATTTGATATTTATGGAAAATCAACAAATTCTACCACCTATTTTAAGTTTTAAAACTACCATTCTATATCGACAAAACGCGCCGCAGTGAAATTGCGGTCAGGAATATTGCTCCCTGGACAACTATGAAGACGAAAAAACCCGAGCCGGAAATGTATCAACGAACGGTTATCCAAAGAAGCTAAGAGTATCAATTATATGTGAAACTAAACTAGACAAGAACGCAATGAACCTGTGACTAGTAATACTTCCGCTTCCAACATTAGAGGAACAATTGAAATATTGAATCGATTATTTAAAAAAAATGTTTGGAACGCTAGCAAGCCAAAAAAGTACTCTGCAGTCTAAATCAAATGAACAAATACGAGCGCACCAAATCTTCCTAAACTATTGTGACAAAATTATTGGGTTGTCTATTGCATTAATGATGTTGAAATGATATGGAAATTTATATCGCGACCTGTTTCAGTGACGTGTTAGCAGGTCAAAGAATTTTATTACGAGGTTCTCTGAGCCTCTGAAACAGGTCGCAATATAACTTTCAATCATTCCAAACTCCTCGCAACAGATTCTCTTGCTTAAAAGTTTCCTAGAATCATTTTAGACATCAGTTAACGAAAAAGCCATCAATAGATGCATATAATTTCCAGACGTGTATAAGCCTTAGTTAATGATTTGCTTTTTAAGAAACTGACCGATTTGATGCGTCTTCTAAACTTACCTTTGATTAACAATTTTAGATGTGCATTTCAAAAGTACTTTTCAATCGTTAATGTAAGGATATTCTCTATAATATTTTCTGTAAAATCCCCTCTATTTTGAACGAATTTTTCTTAAAATTGTAACAATTTGCAGCATAGATACGCGTGCGCACCTCAGTGACATGTTTTTGCGACTCGTTCTCATGTTAACGCACTCTGCGGCAGCGTGCGCCAGCTCGGGCAATAGGAAGCAAAAAGTCGAGCTGAAGCTTTTAATTTCTACTCATCAAATTTATAATTAGGATTAATTAAGACAAAATATTTTTTAGCGCAAGGTTTCAGTCAAGTTTGCTGTAACCATCTTCAGGGGACGATGTATAGTGAGAGCAAACATAAGCTATCAACTTGTAACTACATGTAGAATACAACAAAATTGATTTTTTAAGCTGTTAAAATCAGTTCTGTGTTGATTATCCTTAATTATAAATTTGAAAGAATTGATGTAATTCAGTGTTGTACCTCCGATGCGAGCATGAAAGTTCTAAATAAATAAATCAACACACAAAAGCATATTGCTGTTCGTAATTTTAGATTTTTTACTGAGGTATCCTACCTACCAGCCCCCCGTGGCTCAGTGACGAGTGAAGCAAAGCGTGACAGCAGGACTTCTTTCGTCAGAAAAAATGGGGTAACTTTCAAATTGTTTTAAATATGCCAATTAATTTGAGGCTTAGAAAGAAGTTCTCTAAACTTTTCCACTCGCCGTGCAAATTGCTTGCAATGAACGCGAAAGTATGGAAACAAGCTCAGAGAAGTAAATAAATTGCCTCCCACAATTTCGGCCACCCAATCTCGCAAACATAATTGAAGAACTAATGCAAAATTTTCACCAAGTTTTTTCATTACAATTCCCTCCACAGAACTTTAAGTAAGCTGCGTGAACCAAATCTTATCAATTTATCAAAAGAGAGGGAAAAAAAGGATTTAATCATTACACGCACGTGAAGCACATCGAGAACTTTGAAAAATCTCCATGCACTCACCAGGACACTCTGAACTCTCCATGCACTCACCAGGACACTCTGAACTCTCCATGCACTCACCAGGACACTCTGAACTCTCTATGCACTCACCAGGACACTCTGAACTCTCCATGCACTCACCAAGACGCTCTGAACTCTCTATGCACTCACCAGGACATTCTGAGCTCTCCATGCACTCACCAGGACACACTGCATCTTTCGAGGAGGGAAGGTAGCCAATTCAGTCTCTCAAATTAGTAAGGAATCATTAACACGGTGCTACGAATTTTACCGCGCACAGAAAAATGAACTCTGTTCAGTCCCACTCTAGAGAGTCACACATACACCACAATTGAAGTAGGTAAAGCTTGAAGGTTTACAATGAGTATGAACACAGTCGACTACCCTAGGCAGGAAAGAAAATTTTCATAAGTATCTCAGGCATGCGAGACTCGCACTGCGGTAAGAGAAGTCGCTGGAAGCGCAAACGAAGTCCCATCCTCCTTAGCTTCGAAACTACACCCTCACGGAACAACTCATTTGGCTACAGTGCAGATAAGACGAAATTTAACAGCTCTTGAGATCAGCGATTGAAACTCGGGTTAGCTATTGGTCAACACAGCCTTCTGCCACATCATTACGAGTGACCAGGACATGTATCAATTTATTGAACTCGCTCTCCACTGGACAGCCTTGTCAACACGGCTTGATGTGTCATTGTCTGTGCAATTTCCATCGTTAAAAGTTCTAGAAAATTTATCAAAATTTTAGAAATCAGAAATTTCCAGTGTTTTTCAAAGGTAGGATTGAACTTGAAACAAGCACTTCAGCGAGCTAAAGAGTAGCTTTGATCACGTCCACGTCAAAGTATAGGATGTGAACACAGGAGCGGACGATGTGGCAGCTACGACGAGCCCTAACCCTCTATTGCTGCTAATTTTCCTTAGCAAATTTTATCCTCAAAATGAATAATGCTGAGGATGTTGAATCTCCGATGTGCGTTTTCCGTCTAAGCAAAACTTTTCATTCTGTTTGAAGTCAAATCAGATAATTCGGTTCACCAAAATGCACCCGGAAAATTGTTTAGATTGAAGAGGAAGAAAATGAAAACGGACCTCGCAGATCCCCATACCTCCCGCCCTTTCCGAGAAAATACAGCTCTAATTTTAACGGAAAATGACAGCGTCAAGGCACAGCTCCCACTTCCTGCACGAACCACAGGCCGTTGAAATCCTGAAGGCCTTGTGGGTTGGGGACGGGTTAGGGCAGGCCTATTGTTGTGCGTCTAAGTGGTTCACTGTCACCAGCATTGTCAGTCTCTTAGGATTCTGTTATGGCAACGCGCTGCTGCAACGCTCCTCTTCAGAGGCACAGGCCCCGATACTCGGCGCTGTTGTGACGGCCAATGGCGGTGCGGTGTTCCTCTCAAGTGCGCGCTGAGGCTTGCTTTTGTCCCCGTAATTCACTGATGACCAAGAATAAACAAGTGTCCATTGGATTGACTAGGAGCAACATGCTTCTCAGGACTGGCAGGTTGTATTTCAGTGGCAGGTTGTATTTCTGCAGGTCGGGCCTGCAGTAATTGATCCTGAATGTTTTGTTGCAGCGGAGCCTCAGAATGCCAGAGCAAACAAATATAGTTTACGGCGGCAGACGGACCACAACGGTCTACCGTTACTAATTGATACGTTCAATTATTTGCACGCAAACTATGCATGTGGTTCGCAAAATCCTTGGTTCGCAAAATCCTTGGTTCGTAAAATCCTTGGTTCGTAAAATCCTTGGTTCGCAAAATCCTTGGTTCGCAAAATCCTTGGTTCGCAAAATCCTTGGTTCGCAAAATCATAGGTTCGCAAAATCATAGGTTCGCAAAATCATAGGTTCGCAAAATCCTTGGTTCGCAAAATCCTTGGTTCGCAAAACCCTTGGTTCGCAAAACCCTTGGTTCGCAAAACTCTTGGTTCGCAAACCCTTGGTTCGCAAAACCCTTGGCTCGCCAAATCCTTGGTTCGCAAAATCTTTGATTAAAAAACTGTTCTAAGATACCTTTGAAATGTTTGTAATGGTCGAAGATAATTCGAGCATGCCATCACTTATTGAAAGTATAGCAGAGCTTAGGGACTTCCTGCTGCGCACTTCCATAATGAGACTTTGAAAGCCGTCATAACAACGCGCGGGCTGGATCAGATTACTAGTTAGTTTAAAGTTCGCTGTTCCCGTGAAATGCGATAGTCCAAAGAGAGCGAAGAGAAGCGACCATTTATTGAAGGCTCTGAAGAACGGGCAGTTCAGACCAGATGTTTCAAGTTCAGACTTAAAAAATCCGTTAAATAGCAGTGTCTGAAGAAATTAAACCGCAAAACTTACCAATAAGCGAAACATACACATATCACCGAGTATCGAAACTATACCATTTCTTAAAATAATAAAATTATTGAACAATTCATAAAATACACAAGGGAAAAAGTATTTGTGCATCTTCAAAAACAAGTTTTAAACATGCGATCTCGTCAAGTTTCGACGTCTAAATACACTAGAAACTTCTGCAAAAAATGGCATGTGATGCAAGGTTATCAGGAGATTTCAACGTTAGTTCAACATTGCAAGCCTGTCTAAGAATACTACAAGATGCCGAAGCAGAGGGAGTGATCAGAAGATATGCCAGATTGCATTATATCAGCGCGCACTGCGCTGTTATGTATTTAATATATACCCTGTATTCCTAGGCAGTCGAA
>VOMN01141907.1:0-39725 GCA_014899125.1 Orchestia grillus
GCTTGTGAGGTCCAGACCTCGGTAAAGCGGAGGTTGGATGACTTCTGTCGTACGGCACAGTTCTCTTAAAGAGCGTTCAGCATTTGAAATAAATGGAATGAATACGAAAATCGGATCCCTCCAACTGGTCTAAAAGACAACTTTAAGTGTTCTCCGTAAAAATACGATACATTTGCACTGTTAAATTTGAATGCATGCAAACTAACTCTACTGCTAGCAATTAATGTACAGGTATATTCTATTTAGGAACATCGGAAGATGTTCACACATCCAAATGTTCATTGAAATGTTCAATTTAATTTCATATCACTGTTGGTACTCGCTATTATTTGAGTAATTGTAGGGAAAAATGGCAGATATAAAAACTGTGACTTGTGCAAAGATGGGTGGAAATTTATTCCTGTGATAAAAAACATCAATAAATATTATTTCAAAGTTGAAAATATCAAACCTGTTATATATATATATGCACTTAATGTTTGACAATAAAAAATTTACTTGACTTATTCTGTAATTAAAATGCGGGAACAAACGGCATAAAGTAATAAAAATCTAAATAAATTTGGATGTTGATTCAAGTAATAATGGAAACATTCTTACATGACCGAAATAACTCATCGCTTGAATATTTCAGTTCGATATCACTTTATAACTGCATTATAGCGATTGTATTTTGACTCACTTAAGGACAGTCTTATATCAGAATGGGAAATCCGATAGTGAAAGGAATTCATGGTACCCGCTGTGCATGGAATAACATAGTGTTTATGTGTCTCAATGTCTTAGCTCAAATCTCTTTCTAAAGAATTTCAAAATATGAGAAAATTATCGCACTCTTCAAATAATTTTCATTTATTGTTATTTCATCATCCTCTCTGTGTCACATGAACAAAATTGGTCCTTTAAATTTTAACTAATTACATTCATGTCATATAGTACCCATTTGGACGTAATGACGAGCTTGACACTTGTTGCCGAAGCCTTTATGTATAATTATTTACTATAGCTAAAATGCAGATGCGGAGCAATATACATATTTTTACGCTTACATATTTTTCCTTTAAAAAATGTCAAATTAGGGAGAATTGCTTTTAGAGTTATCCATAAAATATCCAATTTAATAAATGATTTCTACAATTATATAATATCAATTCACTCACCATTTAAAACAATAAATTTCATGATGAAAAGAAGGTCAAGATCTTTCGTAGCCTTCGATAACAGTTCTATTCAGTCGCAAGTTGAAGTAGAAAAAAATAATATCCAAGTGAGAAGAAACTCAAATAGTCTCTTATTATCCAGTTTATGACATGAAACCTTCTTAGATCCACGTTTATCGATAAATTGAAAAGCAAAACTAGTAGATGATCTCATGAACATAGGATCAGAAGAATTCCTAGCCTAACATATTTATTTCACTGTTTCTTCATCATAAACAGCCTAAAATTCAGATAAAGAGAAAACTACGCGACAACATGAACAACGGCGCAAACTGAAACGAGAAATATTATTCAGATCGAAAGTATTGACTTAAATGGAAGTTCAGTCTCTAAAATTTACTCTCGACCCATTAGTGGCTACTTTTTACTATTTACTTTAGATTCGTTATTTTACAACTTCATACCGCTTAGCAGTTGATTAAAAATCTCACCCTCCCTGCATTTTTTTTTAGTCTAAATCTGATTTCAAGTATATTCTATTTAGATTATACCTCTGAAACACTCCATGTCATTTTTTTAATGTTCTCTCCAATGCAATCGGGGCACAAACTGTTGCTTATGCTGCAGTTTTTAAATACGCGTACCTCAAATAGTCATTTTAAATGCGTCCTAAATTCTGTGCTTTAATTTCCCTGAGGACTTTCACATAGCTTAAAGGGCAGTGCCTCCCACTTGCGTCAGAAATCACTTGGGTAACTGGTGCTCCCGCGGAGTGGGGAGCGTTTTTAATTTTATACCAAGTTCACTCGACGACCATCACTGAAGTTCATGTGATGGTGGTTGAGTAAGAGAGCGTTTTTGCTCCGCGTTGTGAATCGTCTTGTATCAGAAAATGTAATTTTGAACGATGCGAAACTAAAACGTTAGACTGGCGAACAGTGCAGCACTGGTTCTGTAAATAATCTACCAGTTTCATGTTTTTCTAAATTTACCAATGCCGCCGATGTGCGACGTTACGATATAACGTCAAACGACCCTGCAAAACTATTACTTCCACCGATCTTACGAAATGCTAAGCAATACTCACAATAAAAAACTCAGCAAGCTCATGATCTAATTTAACGATAGGACAACAACGGTGAAACAAGATCTGCCACTGGCCAGTGGAAGAGGCGGGGCTGATTTGACCAACTATATCATTTCAGTCACGGCTGCGAGCCTGAGCGACTGCCTCAAAACAAGGTCGTAAGTCACAGGTGGCCACAACAATCATGAGAAGAGAATTTGCTCCTGCGTCTTCAGTTACTTCAGGCTCCAGAGTTATGAGTCTCTACAGAAACATAAACGTTGTGCTACTCCTCATGTCCACATTTAATTCAAAGTAGAGTTGAAATATTCTGTTTCTACTTCCATATCCAAAAGCATTAAGAACTTTTTAACAGGTCTGTCCGACAACCAGTGAGACGTTGTTCTCTATTTGATGCTATTGGTAAACAAATGGGGAAGAAGTAACTATGTGTTTTCACAATCGCCCGAAGAACATGGGTTTTATGAAATTGAACGATTTTCAAGAAATAGAAACCAAACAGAGTTAATACTCTCGAGCTGTTTTGCCTATTCATTCAAAGTTGATATCTAAATAGATATTTAGATTTCTTCAGGAGTTTAACCAAAATAATTGAGATCCGTTTTTAAATGAACCATAAAACAAATCGAAACGCCAATAAATTTACATTTACTGAGACAAATTTACTAAGATTTTTAGAGTTATTTCTTTATACAGGTGGCTCCATAAAAAACGGAAAACGTTAGTTCGGATGATACCTCGCTTTTTAATACGATTAAGTAAATTTCAAAAACATCAAACTTTTAACTCATATTTTAAACGTATTAGGCTCGAATAATACTTGTACATACGGCACACAACCTTCTCATGGAAATTTGATGAACTTTCAATCAAGTTGACACGCATACTCGAGATGCAAGTAAGTGAACTGGGTGTATGTAACTCTAAAAGTTGAATTCAATCCAATTTGAGTGTCGTACGAGATTGATAGCAGCACGCCGCACACTGGTCTTAAGACGTATAACAACAACAAAGCGCACTCAGCTGATGAAACTCGTTTGAACACGCTCCTCACTGCTCATAAAAAGATTGTTTACTCCATGCGAAGTTCACGCACTTTACTAATGAGGCAGATTTGTTCCATGCCATGCAGACAGTCTGCAGCCCAGCAGAAGAGCGAGCAAGGGAGCTGAATTATTTAAAAACGATGAATAAAGTTTGCAAGGAATGGTGTACTAAAACGGAGGTTTCTCCGAGAACTAATTTCACTCACAAGATGCCTATAGCAGAGATTTTGTTTGATTTTGTTGTTTTTAACTCAGTATTATTTCATAATACTATTTTACAGCTCACAAATACAGGGTGCGTAAGATATCTGAGGACACCTTAAGCACTTTTAGAAGAACAGCACGCATTAAACGATTCTCTTGATTTTTGGTCGACGTAAACTGACCTCGCCTAAGAACGTGTGATTTATATTCGAGGTCTTGATGAACAACATTCCATATTGTCCCTTCTAACACTTGAAGATCTGGGGCAAGATGTCTCATTGACTTCCCAGGATTGTCGTCAATCATGTCATTCACTCTTCTGACAAACTCAGGTGTTCTGAGGGAGTCAGAACCTTTATTCATTCCAACACGTTTTACCGTTGGGTTTTAAATGCCTTACAACTATTGGTGCGGTGGGGGATGTGAGGAATGTGTGGTTTAAACTTCCTTTTCCAAGGGAAGTACTCCGCAGTCGCGTGAAAAGCCCCATTGAGCCGAGGCTCGAACCCTAGCCCTTTGGGCTGCGGGGCCATCACGCTCACCACTAGACCATGGAGCCCACCAGAGCGTTGACAATGCTGTTTTCTCTTGCTCGTGGTCAATTCATCTCCGTCGTTTTCATTCACTCCCTTTCTAATTTTGCATACAAAAGATTTGGCGACTCTAAGAAATCTTGCAATTTCTAAATCGCTGTGTTTCACTTTTATAGACACTATTACAGAGAGTCTTTTCATTTCATTAGTTATAGTAGTATCTCCCATGGGATCTTCTGAAATAAAAAATACATTAATTAGTATCGGGTTAGTTTAAGTTACAAAAATATAAGTGTCATCAGATGCCTTACGCACCTTGTACATATATGTTGACGGCATAGCCTTGTGGCTACGTTGACGATAAACTTCCTATTGATGTGCGATGAACTTCCAATTTATGAATGGAATTAACTGTGCGTCTAAGAGCATTAAGTAAAAAACTGTTCATAAAGGGTGATACAGGGTCAGTTAAGCTCACTCCGTGATACAGAAAGTTTTTTAAATATTTTGACGCGTCATGTATTTCAAAGTGTTAACTCTGAAAACATACAGAGAAATGATTGTAGAAGAACATATTTACAGAAGTATAGCGTGCACGAGTAGAAGCAATGCCCTGACACAGGAAACACAAACTGTCCCGGAGTTACTCACTGTCCCGGACTCTCGGACCCTACGTGCAGTTGTATCAGACAGAGATGGGCCAGATTGCTGGGAAATGCTAGTGTCGGCCATTTTGAGGAGCTGGTTAGATTAAAAATGCCAGTTTCGGTTGGTATAGGCGTCGACCACTTTTGCGTGGGTTTGACAGTGGTATCGGTATCGTTCACTTTCATTGCATCGAAATCGGGTGTCGGTACAAATTCGAAATGGAATATGGCACGGGCTATAATTTGAGTATCGATAAATTCAAAGTTTCTAACAAGCAAGTGAGCATCCTATACATCGTACCAAGGAAAAAACAGCAAGAAGAGTTCTTTTGCTTAGAAAAAAGAAAGTGTATTTTCTACGAGATGTTGGCATTTGATTTCCTTAGTTTCACGAGTTTTTTAATCATATTAACGCAAGTTCAAACTTAAGAACTGGTTCATGGTGACCGGTTAACTTTTTGAACAATCCAAATAAAATCCACTCGCTTTGTCATAAACAGATTTTGTAGGCTCCAAAAATTTTACCCCGTTCAAATGAGGACTTGAAATTTTTCACTTTGACTGTAAATTTCAATACAAACTTTAGCTCTCAATTTAATTAATTTCAAAATAAAAAGTGAACAATAAATATGGAAGTTCTGAGTGACCAAAAGCACGACAAAATTTTCACATTCCAAACATCGAAGAAAAATTCACGACGACCCATATTTTTAACTTACGCCTTTCTTAACAATGGGGGAAGTTTAACAGCGTCCAATATCGCCCTCGTACGTCCCATTCCCTACTGAGGAGAACAGTATGCCGGAAGTGCCGCGTACGTCACAATTTACTAATGAGGAGTGTTTTGCAAGGCCCTCACTGCCCGCGCTTACATCAAAGTAAGCAAGCGTGCGCTAGTTCTTGGAGGCAGCGTATGAAGTCGGGAGCAGTGGATGAGTCGAGTTAGACGCACCTTCGAAGCAAGTCACGTCGCCACCTAAAGAGAGGAGGCCTATAACCCCCCGCCTCCTTATCCCTCTGGCCCCCTGAGAGGGCGGAGCCCCACTTAGGCGCTTGTTTATGTCTGCAGTCAGCAATATTAGGCCAATAAATACAGAGCCCCCTAGATTTGCTGTGGGAAAGGTTCGCTTCGCATCTCCCGTCCGCAAACAGTTTCCTCGAGGAAACTGCGACGGGTTTTAAAGTTGTCGCTTCTGCACAAACGAAGCCATTAGTGCAAAGCAGGCGCCTCGTCCCGAGGGTACCGAGGAAGCTAGGCAAGAATTTGTAATGCAAAAATCTGAGCTTATAACTTAAGGTCATTAAGTTGGGGACATAAACCTCGACGTGTGGTAAACAACAACATTTATTCAAACTGTTCTTATTTTAAAGAAAGTAAGTTTCTTTAAGTGTTCAGTTTCAGTATATCAAACGTAAGAGTTGCCGTCCCCTTTTATTGAATGAAAATCAGCACTGGCTCTGGCTCAGCAAATATGAGAAAATAGTGTGGAAAATGTTGCTTTTGTAGTACATTATAAGGAATCGCCGACCCTCAGTTATTCAGTTGCTTCCTGAATTTCACTTAACTTGTTTTCCGAGTGATACTTTTTGTATCGCTCTAATGCATCTTCCAAGGCTGCCAAAAACCTAAATTTTTAGCCTAGTATTTCAGAAACGGAGTTCTTTTCTAAGTGAATTCTATCTTTATTTCTTTTTAATGAACCAACTTGTATATTTCTTGCCAGTCTATGTTCGAATATCTTACACTATTGTCTTTAAAGGAATCAAATGAGTAGTTCACCAAAAATCATTGCTAATTTTGCAGTTTGAACTAAAATCTTGAAAAAACATGTATTCAAACAAAAATTTTACAGAAAAGTCTAGTGTATTTTCATAGTAAACGATATGTATTTGTGTAGTTAAAGAGTTCCTAAAATCTGGCATCAGCAATATGTTGGCTACCCTGAACGAACCTCAATAACCTGAACAAGTAAGTTTCTGTGACAGTGTTGAAAGTCTCAGTTTTCTCCTCTCAATAAATTTTTGATAACACATGCTCGGCCCATGTTGAGGACGAGTGAATTTTTCAGTATTACTTGATAGTAGGGTAATCTGCAAGCGCGAATTAATTTCAACTTTAACTTCAACTAACGCTAAAAATTGGGAGTTGTTCAAGGATTAATGATATCTCACGACAAATATTTCGCACAATTCAATAGGTACCACGAATATACAAATCGGGACAAGACATGTCTAATAAACGCCAAATGTTTTACCAGCTGGTAAGAGCATGAGCCGGTCATTGAACAATTTAGTTAAAGCTCTTGCAAGAGGTGCATGCGTTCGCATAAAATTATGCCCCATGCTAACGAAAGTCTGCGACCGTCCTTAGGGTTAAGATGTTCAAATTTAGGCAACGGGAGTACAAAAATGATAGGTGCGCCAATCTAGTGCCACGGTTTATAGTTATCACAATACATGTACTGCTAAAACAATATCACGACTCATGCTTGTAAAATGATGTGGCTGACGTACTCAATTGTTTCCGTCTGGTGCCCGTGCAATGTTCGACCTTAAGCAAAGAGATTGACAAATGAGAGAACTTCTGGCTCCGCCTGCTTCGCATCCAAGGGGAACGTTTCAACTAGAAAATCTGTCGCTGAAGTTGAAACAATTGTGTTACTTCCGTACAAAATTATTTATTACAATTTCAGTTCATTACGCGCATCTAACAACAACGCAAAGCCTCATCCCTACAAGCATGCTGAGAAGTACCATAGCCAGGGCCTGAAACAGTTCTCAACAAAGGATAGAAGCGGGCGAGTTTACTCTTAGTTGAGAATTTTATAATAAATATTCGTGATTCCCTGCGGATTTTGTAATATACTTTATTAAACAGGCCTTGAACCACCAAAAAATGAGGCTAGCTCCCTGACCGCAACTCTGTCTGTCCATTACGTTTGAGAGGTGTAGCGCTCCCCTTGTATTGAACAAGCACCAGGTTCTGTACAAAGCGTGCGAGGGCTGATTTTTGTAATGTCGCGGAGTGCTTCCCTCAAGAAAGGAAGTTCAAACTCCACACTTCTCAATGCACTCACGTATTCTGCCATCAATTATGTGGATTTTAAATTTCAAAACCTTGTACGTCAACTTGACATGAATGAAGTTTCTTGTTTTTGTTTGCCCAACAGTCCAGAGTTGCTGCGGCATCAACGTGACCCGCGTAGTGGCCCCCACACACCTGATGGTGGGTGGGTCGGGGGACCTGGAGTGCCAAATATCGCTGGGGGGAGACACGCTCTATTCCATCAAGTGGTACCAGGGCATCAATGAGATCTACAGGTTTACGCCCTTCAAGTCGCGCACGCAGCAAGTTTTCCACAACGACTTTCTCACCGTCGATGTAAGTCACGTTTAAATAAACGATTATTTCTTTACTTTAAAAAATATTATTCTATATCGTGGTCGACCCTCAGGTTTCTTACTGTGGGCGTGAGCTGTTGGTGTATTTCTGTTGAAATTTGACGTCTGCAATTTATACACGTGTAAAATGGTTGAAGGTCAGATTTAACTTGGTCCTATTATTTACAACTACGTTTCAAACGATGTTCACTCATTGAAATGGTATTTCACAGTTTTCAAAAATTTAACCAAGAATGAATGTTTGGATTACAAATAAATGCCAAGCGTAAAAGATTCGGTAAAGTTGTAGCCAGAAACAAAAAGGGCTTTGGTTTGGCAAACAATCATGAACTTGAATAATCAATTGTACTCACATTGATTTTAAGCATTTTTTTAGACTAACAACTTAGCACTGTAAGTTTATTTTATGTTTAGGCCAATGAATTAAGGCACAGGAGAAAATTGAAAGTTCCACAACGCTTCATATTAGTATGAAAGATCGCCCAAGTTTTCTCGAATTTCTGTAAACTTGCAGGTTTGGCAACTCGAACGCAGTAGCAGGATTCCGCTCGCGTTATAACTTGCAATTTCCCACAAAACAATGGAAATAAATTTGCAGCCTTCGCTGTAGTAAACCTCTCAAGAGAATCACCAACAACTCACAATTTGCATTTTTCACAATTTGACTTTGAAATTTCTCGAGTTTATTTGGAGCTCACAGTGCTAACTGTAAGTGATCCAAAACACACATTTGTATTTGACTTTTTGATGTCTATTACATCGAAAATCATAGGCATACTCATGAGCAAATCTCATAGAAACAAGAGCATAGCTTTGATGCGATTCAGTCAATTACTACAAATATTTTGCTGTAAACCTAATTTTCTATAAGAACAAAAAGAAGTGGCAAGCAAATCTACGACCATAAGCGCAATACTTCTGTGTAAGCGTGTTAGCAAAACACGGAGATAAGAATCGTTCTTCAACAAATAATCTGTCTCCAATTCAAGACTAAGTTGAATAAACTTTGTATTCTCAGCTATCACCTTCAGAAGCTCGAAGTCAACCTCGCCATTGTGTTTCCCAACCTCCACTCTTACTGATCACCCAAAAAGCGGCGGTTCCAAGCCCCGACAGTTTCATTTGGCCGATAAAGTGAACTCGATGTATTGTTTACACGAGCTGCCGCCGCAATACATGCAGTCGCGCGGCGGCAGAGGCGTAATTTGAACGCCACACCAAACCGCGCCACAGGCCATCCACTCCTTTCTCTCTCCTAGCGGACTACAGTGGAGGTAGAGGTGCAGCAGCGGGCCGGTGCCGGGGTCTACAGGCGGAAGGGTTGGGTTGGGCGTAACTCTCGCGGCAATTCGAACTTGCCGAACCAATTAAGGTCTCCAGGATGGCATCAAGATTTATGCCTCATTGGATCTGGAGTTAAAGGGAAACTAAAGTACAGCTGGGTTTCAGGGGGTGTCGTGCGCCAAGCACGTACTTCGTGAAATTGCAGTATGAAATGTTTTTAGTAAAATGTAAAAAATTAATGGGAAGAACTATTGTCCTCTATGAACGATGTTTGTTAATGCATATATGCTTTTAAACGATTATAAGCTCTTCTTGTTCGAGAAATAATCTTACAAGAACAAGTTCTTCTTAGTAATCCACCTCCAAATGCTGTCTTGTCTGTCCCTGACAAATTTGCTCGAGCTCAATTTTGATGTTCTGTTCTACTCAAATCTAATCAAGAACTCGCAAGAATTTCACAGAGAAACCTCACTCGCGTACATGAAGTACCAGAGACAAAACCACGCTGATCTTCCCCCACAATCCCATTTGTAGGTGCGCACACTTACTGGAGGCAGCATCCATCGATTTGCGGTGGCGGCAGCTACAGCAAATCACGAGGATCTGCCGGAGCGAAGCGTCGCGACCTCAAATGTGATTGCGCGGCGACCGCGAAGATCCTTGCCTTTACTGCAGCCCTCGCCCCACTTTTTGTTGCATGACATCAGTGCAGCAATGCGGAGGATGCTGCTGGTTCATCACAATTTTGATTCTCTGGTTCAGATGCTCGGATTGGCAGAAAATAACGCGCTGTCACTCCCGCTCTGACCAGCAACAAAATTGAAAGCAGAACTGCGACATAATTACGAATACACGATCATATTTTGATCAACTGCTAGACAGACAGAACAGGGAAAATATTAGAGCCAAGAAAAATTCAATAGCTCGAAAGACACCAAAAGGGAGTACAAAGCTGATATCTATCTGCAAACAGCGATACCACTCATGAACTGACATGAAAATTGCTTTGCAAAATTCTTGTAAAAAACAACAAAACTTAAGAGAAGTTGTTAACTAAATACAGAACTTAAACTGCAAATTTCATCAACTGAAATTTTGTTGTAAGAACCTGACTAGTAATATTGCTTCGAAATTTTAGAGATAAGAATAGTTTCCCGTCCACAGTAAGTGCAAGAATTTAATTCGTGATCAGTGGGAAGAATTTCAGTGTTAACACAAAAATGAAACTTCAATACCTGTAAACTACTGCTCCAAGCCTATGGATATAGCCAATGGAAAACCATACTTTACAACCTAAGCGCGAGCTGAGGGAAGCCAACCTAAAAAGGAAATTACTTGAACAAGTTTTCTTGAAAATTAAGATAGATTATTATCGTTTACCTCTGGCACTTTAGCTCAAATCGAATATCGGTCTTCTAGCAGGACCGCCTGAAGCTAGAATCTTATTTCCTGCTTCTATGCATATGTGCATACTATACTATACAGACGTCAGAGGGAAAGACGTACAAAATTTAACATGTACCAGAAAGTAGTGAACTGAACGCTTTGGCTTCTCTGAACCTTTGCAAGAAAAATTTTGGGCATCGAAAAATTAGCTACTTAGTGTTTGAAAGAATGAAATTTGAAAGCAAAATTACCCACAAATAATTTATTTAAACATTTACCTTACAAAAATTGTTCAGTTTCCACCACCCACATCAATGCACATCGATTTTTAGGGACACATGAAAAGCCTTATGTATTCAACACCCGTGGAATCAAAGGAAGATCTCGTGGCCGGACATGCAGTGGCTTCTGTGGATATTTCCACAACACCAAACCATTTCCACAACATCCGGCAGTCCTTAAGTCGAAGATATCATAAGTGCGTCGGTGTGGGTGGTGGAAACTTTGAACAACTTCTGTAAAGTAAACACATAAATAAATTATTTGTAGGTAATTTTGTTTTCAAATTTCCTCCTTCCAATCATTGAACAGCTAATACCTTAAAATAATTTTTTTCGCAAAGTTTAACAACAACAAAAGTGTTTAGTTTGGCACTTTCTGGTCAGCGCACAAGATGCACTGCACAGCTACTGGTGTCCACAGCAGCCTGTTTAATCACTACGATGCAGAACTCAGCTTTCGTGCGTCTAAACAAGACATATTATTTTGCATTGAACTATGTTTATAACAACAATTAGAGATAGTTCTCATGGAACTCCTTCATTAGCTCGTGATTATACACTCTAACGATATATTTCGCGCTTTTTAGAAGTCGTTGGAAGTCGTTGGATTTCAGAAACCTTCGTAGAAAACTATGATTGCCGGTAACACATGTGTCTGGAATTTTCAAACGTGCCATGGTACCATGAGACTCTGTCCTCTCTACAGGATCAGCCTTTCAAAGAGACATAAAAAATTAGAGACTCGTACTTCCAGTGCCCTCAATCAGGTCAATTCAACATTCCTCGTATACTACAATGCAACTGATAGCGATATGCCATATCAGTAGAAAATCTAAATATAACTAAAACTGCAACTCACCATTCAGAATTTATTTAAATAAAGTTATTCAAATTGAACAATGATCTATTCTGCAACCTTTTATACAAAATTAAAAATATGATAAAAACTTCGATCGAAATCATTGAGAATTGTAAAGAACTCTATCATATAAAAATAACGTTCACTTCAACAGTTTACTATTTAATAGGACAAAAATGCACCATGAGACAGGGTGATGCTACTGATACGTAATATATTAAAGGATACTTCTTATGAATTTTAAATATTTACTGCATGAGCGAAACCTTCAACTTGGCTATTCCAACTTAAATATTGAAGAAAATTTACGCTGCCAGAAGACAGAAGTAATTCTCCATTGAGATCAAAAGACAGCTTGTCATTTCAATTACCCGCTGTGTTTGGATCATAGAATAGAGGAAATCCAATTAAGAGTAGTGGAATACGAAAGAAAAATGCTACCGAAAGACAACTGTTTTTCCTGTTATCTTTCATTTGTGAGCGCAGGTGAAAAGCAGTGTGCATGACGTATTCTTGCATCCTTCCGAATTTAAAGTTCTCTAGATGGCAGTTTTTACGTATTTTTTTACATTTTTATATTGGCCTGTCAATAAGAAATTCATTGTATCTGTGTAGATAGCAAAAATAGATAGTTCAATAAGTGAGGAAAATTAGCAAAGTAACGAGACAAATTAGAAATTTCTCCTGCATTTGACCTATAGCAAATGAAATAACCCCATGAGTGTAAGTTGGACAGCTATAAATCCTATGAACCAACTTGAATTTCGAAAAGTAAGCAAATATATGTTCTCTTTTTCATTAACCCAGGAACACCAATGGTTTCTTAAATTCAGTGATTTAATAATAAGCTTCACTGAAAAAAGTTAGTCGCTAGCTTCTTATATGGTGCAGGACCTCCGCAACCACTCTCATCCATATATCTATTGCATGGAGTTCGTTCAGAAACAGCATCACATAACAGCGTTCAGAAGGGCCATCACTGACGCTTCGCACTAGTTCCTCCCTTGATGCAAAGAGATTCCGGTCAACAATTCGGAACACATATCGGCTGTCCCTATCAGTTAGAATTTTCTTCCGACCACAATTTGTTTGGAACTACAGTATGAAACGCTTTGCTTTCATTGCTGGTAGACCCGTATAACAGCGGGGCATGAAATTCCAGTAGATTCCGTTCCTTCCTTCACTGGGTGTCCCGTAGCACGACCAAACGCAATAACTCCTATTTGTCATCCCGAGATGTCTTGCTTTAGTCCGAGCATTGTAGAATAACTAAGAAACAAGTCCGTACATTGTTAGCTCTGAATGAAAACCATGCCTGTTCAGTACTTGCTTCTAACCTCTGAACTTCGGTCACCGTCTTGAAAACAATTGGAATTGCAGCTCTAAATTAAAGCTGGAAAAACAGTAGGTGAAACAGTAGGTGACTAATTTCTTGACAGGGGAGCTTAATTTTGTTGAATAACTTTGCAATTTCTTTACTCGGCTTAGCAAATAATATCTTTTCAAAGCCTTTTATCTTGGGTAATAAATATGACCACGGTATATTTTAGCAGATAATTACATGAATGAAAAGTATCCTTTTTTGTCTTTATTGTGTTGCGATTTAACTTAGATGTATGTAGAGTAATGAACTGATTAAGCTGCGAGCGACTGTGGATCTGAATTAAAATCGAGACCATGTTATTTAAAAAGCAATATTAAAATGAAAAACTAATTTTTATTTTTTATTCTGCTGTTAACTTTTTTGTGGAACACCCTATTAAATAACTCGCTCTTTCAACTGCAGGTGAACAAGTCTACAGGAGGCAGGGTGCACATCAGCAACGTAACGGTGGGGGCAGACGGCCCCTTCCGGTGTGAGGTATCGGCCGAGGCCCCGACCTTCTTCACGGACTATGGGGTCACTGAAGTGCGGATTGTGGGTGAGGATTGATCCGGAGCTACGCAGTCCGTAGTCCAGATGCTATGTTATAGCTAGAGGATAAGGGAAGCGTGTATCAAGCCAGTGGCTCACGCTCAACGTGCAACGTTACAGCAAGTTGAGAACTACAACGAGCGAGCAAATGACTTGTAGCAGGTTATGTGCTACAATAAGCGAGCAGCTGATATCAGATGACAAACGACGGACGGCGATTTGAACATTTTATCAATTGCTATGGGCAGCATGTTATGCAAAATTACTGCTAACTAAATTTCACAGCTTATGAATTACTGACTGCTGACTACGAACATCGTAATGCACACAACTCTCAGCGAATGTGAAGTCCCGCACCGCCCATGAGAGACAGAACATCAGTTAGCCTGTGCACTGTGCTTCAGAGCCAACTGTATCACAACTCATCGAGAGACGAGGATCACGGTCAGTGCGCCGCACACACGACAAATGCAAGCGTAACTACAGAAAAATATAAAAAAAAACACCATTAAATTTGTAGCACCGAGAAATGTGGATGTAACGAAAACAATCAAGATTAATAGTTGATTGGACCACCATTTACATTGATTATAGCTTTCATTCTATTATGCATATATTCTACAAGATTGTTCAAACAATCTAAACGAATATATGTCCGAAGTACGAGTAAACGTTGAGAAAGATCTTCCAACGATCACGCAAAAGGTGTTGAGGCAAGTAGCTCCCTCTTCAGTTGGTCCTACTAATTTTTGATTGGATTTAAATGGGGAGATTGTGGAGACCATTCCGTGTGAGAAAAGAATGACTCGTGATCCCTGGACCAATCTTGCAGTACATGAGACCGGTGCATGCTAACATTTTCGTCTTCAAAAACCTCGGAACTACTAGAAAATAGACGGATATATTTGGTCGTCTCCTAGTATGTTCAAATAATCCTGAGATTTCATTTTGTTGCTACACAACGTTACCGAACTGGAACAAGATTAAATTTTCTCCAGTTACTAGTAATCATATTTTTAATGAAAAACTTTTAAAGATTTGTTAGACAGTAGTGAGTTGTCGATTCATTCTTTCCATGCATCGGCACTTTTGCAAGTAGAAACACACATTTACTTTAAAATCGTATCAAATCATTTCAGTAACAAAATGAATGATTGGTGAACTGAAGTTGTTTGATTTATTTACACAAAATTCCCGCCAATGCGGCCACACCTACGCTTCCAGCAACAGACTTCAACAAGGTCCCCAGGCTGGGCAGGCGCTAACGCTCCATGCAGCAGCTAAAGCTGGTCGGTCTCGCAAGCTCTTTGGAACCCAGATAAAGTGTTAGATTTTGTTACCAAATGGACAAATTCTGAACAGGTTAACATACTTAAGAAGAAACAGTGACAGGTATGCAAAAAATGATATCTAGACGTACAATTTTCGGGCTTCTACAGCCTTATTCTTACACAATAAAAGTACGACATTATTTTCCCTTGGCCGTACGCTCACAGCAGGGTTTCAAAGAGTGAACAGATGCCTTCTTTGTTGTCCGGTCCAGCAATCCCGGAGTCTGGCCCAGAGATCACTGGAGTGCAGGAGATTTACAGGGTGGGGGACTGGGTCTCCCTCGCCTGCACCGCCAGAAAAACTCGGCCTTCGCCACACCTCTCCTTCCTCCTCAACGACAAAGAGGTATGTGAGGTCTCCCTCTCGCTGCTGGGCCATAATTTCCTAATCTTCTTCCTCAACAACTTTAGGCTAGTGAGGTCTTGCCCCCAAGCCGTTTCCATATCTTCTTCCTGAGCGACTTAAATTAGTGACACCGTACCCTCAAGTCATTGTTTCCCTGTCTTTTTCTTCAACGATTTTAGACTAGTGAGACCTTACTCTTAAGCCACTGTTTCCATATCTTCTTCCCTACGTGTTTAGGCTAGTGAGGCCTTGTTCTCAAGTTACTGCATCCCCACCTTGTTTTCAACAACTTAGGTAATTTTGACCTTGCGATTGCTCTTTCATAATTTTCAGATCCTCTTTTACAACTACAATGAGGTGAATGATCTTTTCTTCATGCTCTGTCATTTTGCTTCCGATCAAGCGATTCTCGACGGAATAAATGAACTGACATTCATCTCCTTACATCATGAAGTGAAATTTTTGTTTCTCCGCTTTCGTTTCCGGCAGTAAAAAATTATGGTTTGCTTCTGACCTAAAATGAAAGCTTAATCATCCTTCAATAGAAAATTACGGATATGATCACTGACATGGTAGTTCTATCTTCTATACAAAACAAACTTCCCGATCTAAAAGAAAGGGCTTAGGAATTTATTTATATTCGGTTAGAAGCTTCAGTTTTTTTAAGACCTTCAGAGGGATGGACGCATGTCGCATGCCTCTAAAATGGTAGCAATCTTACGCAGAAGAAATATAGTGATTTATTTTCAGTTTTTCGCTACTTTTTCTATGGGTTTCAAATTTTTCTAAAATTCATGTTAAAGAAAATTGCAATCTTATCGAGAAATTAAGATCAAAGTAAGCCTTCCCAGTTTTAATAAATTATCTTAATTATTTTTCAGTGCATTTTACAATACATCCAGGGTAAAACAGAAAATTCGCTCGATTATTTTATTGGTAAATCTAAAGTTCATATTCAGCTGCTTTCAACTTGTTTTTATTGGAAATTTTGTGTTTCACGAGCATGCATATACACAGATATGTACAGCAATTCAACAAAGAGTGGTTAACATCAATTTGAATGAACTATGCCTTAAAGTATTTAGAAAGAAAATTCACCGCATCATGGATTTTTTATTTACTATTGAATGGCCTCCCAGAAGTCCGGATCTTACACCACCAGATTTTTTCTCATCGGGCCATGTGAAAAATCCAGTTTCGGAAAGATCACCTCTATCATTATGAATCTTGCTTCAATTGAACTTTCTCAATGCATTGACATTTCAAGTGGACATACTAAACTACGACACACTAATGTATACAAGAAATGCTGTATAGTTTTTGTTCTGTTGTCTTAAAAACTACACCGACGAGCTTGATTAATAGATACTTGCATTTGTTGCACATAGAATTAAATTTCAATAATACCCTCGCAGTCAGAATCTCAGCTGCAACGGCATTTTCAGAAAATAAAAATAAAAAGTTAGTAGGCACTACGTTACGAAACAGATAAACACTCTGAATGGTAGATTTACTTCTCATTTAGGGGAAAGAGCGCAGTCAAAAGATGCTCATTCTGGTAAATTATCACTGAGCAGCCGCGGCCGGGGTGGCTAGAGCCTCCCGACAGGACTGAGGGAGCGGACGGCCTCTTCACAACCACCCTGAGGCTCAGGTTTTATCTGCGGGAGCTGCACATCCAGGACTCCCCGTACGGGGCAGTCAGGTATGTCCCTCCGAACTAACTTTTTCCTTAATGAATTTAGTATCTGTTTGTCCTTATCATCAGGCTTATGATTATCATCAGTGTTATTCGTTTACGATTATAATCAAGCTATGATTATCATCTGGGCATTTTGGTTCAGGATTATTTTCATGGATATTGTTAGGTACCAAGTGTAGGTGTATTTTTTTACGATTAATGATTTCATATCATATCAGTTGCCAAAAGTGTTGCTAAAAGTTTGTAGTTAGAAATCATTCGCAATAAGAGCTTATGATAATATGATTATGCTGTCTATAATTTTTATCACCGAACATCTCCCTAATAATGAAAAATAAAATACACCGAGATTAATTTTGAAATGAGAGTTAGCAGTGATTGAAAATCTTCCGTGATAAAATGGCAATATCATGTAAAAATTTGCACTTTTAACCAATCAGAATACACTCGCTCACTGCACGAAGTACAAAGATACAGGCCGCGTATGCGGTGTTATGGTACATAAAATAGCTAATACATGTGCAAAGTTCAATGAATAAAAAACAAGCCATTTTTATTTGAAATCGCACGAGTTCGAGGTTTCATCCTCAATATTCGTAACCAAAACAGTAAAGTGAAAAACTTCAGTCTTAGCGTGGAAAACACTCTTCGGACCTTCTACACACCGCCTCAGAAGCTGGCTTTTGCAATTTGTCAGAATTTTAGCACTTCATTTGATGACTGCAACCACGGGGCGCGATTATATTGAGTGCAGCACCTGATTGTCTGCACTGTCCACAATGATTGGCTGTAAAAATTTTGCGTTGCATAAGTTTGCATATGCATATGAACTACAATAAAATAACGAGACGCCCGCTCCAATTTGAATGAACAGTGACTGTAAGTGTTTTGATGTGAATATGTCAAAATTTTAATGTGGGCGACGTACTGTCGGTATATCAAAGGTGACACTCAACGCAGTGCACAGTGATTCTCAGACACGGTCACTGCCGTCGTGCTGATACATGCCGTCAGTAAGTGACCAGGTGACAGTCGACAAGTCACACGCTGAATGTCACACACGGTTACTGTTGTGGTGCCGCAGGGTGCGATGCCGTGCCGTGCTGCCCGACCTGTACGAGCGCTCCAGCGACGAGCTGCTGCACACACGCCCGCAGCACGCCCGCGCGTCGGGGCATGAGGGCCGAATTTCGGGCACTGCAGAGCTGCTCTCTTCCCGTGAGTGGTGGAGCAGTGGCGGGACAGTGGTGGTGCTAGGAGTGGGGACACGGTGGTGTGAGCGGCAGTGAGTGGTGGGAGAGTGTGGGCAGGGTTATGACAAGGAGTGTGGCGTGAGGGAGGGTAACAATTAAATCTAACTTGTTATTAGAGATGACCAACAGTGAGCTTGTGTCGATACTACAATGTGTAATGAGGAACAATAGCTTCAAAGCAGCGGCGGATGGAGGAGAGAGACGTAACGAGCCCGAGGTGGTATTCTTTCAACATACAGAGTAAATTAAGCTTACTCCGTGATCCTCAGATATTTTTTAAATATTCAGACTTATGCCAAGTATTTCAAAGTGTTGGCACTGAAAAAATACTGCGAAGTGATTGTACAAGAACATATTTACAGAAGTGTAGAGCGCACGAGTAGAAGCAATGTTTTGACACAGGAAACACAAACTATCAAGGAGTTACTCAGTATCATGGAGCTTTAGATACAAAGTTTAAATTCCCAAACTATGGTTTAAGTTGTTTTTTGCATTTAATATCTATGCAACGTTGGGAACTAAAACGCATTATTCTCATAAAAGCATACTGATCTATCGAGACAAGAGATTCAGCAAGGCTTTCGAAAATTAAGACACTAAATAGTTTCGTTGATAGTAAGGGCAATAGATATGCTCGATTTTACGGTATCATTTTAGAAGCAGAAATTTTTAGAATCTCTTCACATACATGCAAAAAGTCTTTTATATTACCCAAATACTAAGACATTCATTTGTGAAAAAGTAATGAATCAAAGGATGTATCACGTACAGTTTGCAACCGTGATTAAGTTCAATGAGTCCTAAAAGAAAACACATGCATGAAGAAATACACAGGAATTCTCTTTCATCTTTTCAACATACTTTTATTTGATTAAAAACGATTGATTGATCTTGTAAAGAACATGGAACAATCCGTGCCAAAGCTACGGCTGATGCTAAAAGCGTTTTTTTAACTGATATAATTCTCATTTAATAGGCTGACAGAAACTTCTGTTTATCATAAAATTAGGTTCATAACGATACAACTCACGAAAGCATGTCCTGCTGTGATCTTTGGGTAATGGTGACTTCTAATTTCAAGGGAAAGTTTCCTCTTAAGAAGAATATTTATTTATTGGATCAAGCAACACATATGAAGTTTATTCCTAATTCTTTAGTGAAACGCATTTTTTATTTTTTCCTAACTTTTAGTTATGTATTGTTTTTTCTTCACAGATTCTTCTAAATCGATGGTACTGGCGGTATCACTCATAAATGTCATCGTTCAACAATATCATCAGAGATAAGTCAACAGTTATCACAATCAGGACCAAATCCCATCTGCGGTCCCGAAGGAACAAAAATTTCAATCCAGACGGAAGGGCTGGAAAAATAACAAAACTGTGTTATCTATTAAAAATGTGCAGAACTTGAACCTGTTAAGAAGAAGCGACGCACCAATTGAAACCTTTCTTCGCGAATATCACAAGAACAAGAATTACTCTACGAGAGTGCAAGATTCAGGGATTTTCTGAGCTAGAAATCAAGAAATCTGCATACGCCCGCCAAAGGAAAAGTTGACTGAGGAAGTGTCGGGATTGTCGAGAAAAACGAGAAGCCTGAGAGTGCACGAACGTTCTTCACAGAAAAAGACCATGCATGATGCATCAACAACCTGGGGCTACTGGTGGAAAATCTTGAACAATTCAACGCCGCCGTTTATTTCACAGAAATCGCTCAGAGAGATATCTAAATGGCCGACGCCTTCACTTCCCAATGTGTGTCAAAGATGCAGAAAGCAAGATGGACGGGATTGAAGATAGACGGGGTCAACTCTGAAATAATGTACGTTATAGCGTATTTGAATGAACTATTTAAGTTTAATTGTTAGAAGATCAAACTCTGAAATTAGCAGTGCAAGAGTGAGGGTGATGACCGTGTTGTATCTCAGACGAAAACATTCTTTGCACGGGGGTAAGTAAAAAGGTAATTTTCGATAACTTTCCATTTTTGTAGTGCACTTCATACATTTAATATGAACTTTGTATATACAATTGAGAAAGGGTTATTTACACATGTACATACTTACATTATATTGTAGTTTTGATGTCATTAATGATGTAATAGAAAGCGACATGACCATGAGAATACGAGGGTAAATTATTCAACAAACCATTCAGGAAAGGAGGCTTATTGGTCAATGAATAACGTTGTCTCACAAGTTTTTACTTAATTTTAATTAAAGAAATCAAGTAATTGAATTTTACATTTCATTAGAATTCAATCATCAACGTAGTTTCCATGATTATCCGATTTTTTCCATCTACTTATAAGCTTTTTAATCCCCCAACCAAAAGACTTTTCAGTTTGGGAGAAAAAATGTATGTGTTACAGCAGTTCGAGCCTCATATTTTGACCCCGCGCTACAACTTGTTAAGAAAAATTTCTCATCCGCCTTATTCTCCCGACTTTGTTCCTCCACGCCACCATTGGCTCCATGGTTTACAAATCGTTTGGATGAACTGAACGCGCGCAAGCAATGAGAAAATCCGAACTGAAATTCCAGAGTTCTTTGCTTCAAAATCGAAATAGTTTTTTAGTAGTCGAATGAAAAATCTCGAAAGAGATGAAAAGAGTCATAGATAATCAGGGAAACTTCATTGATGGTGAAATTTTAATAAATTTATTCGATCACTCGTTTTTTATTTAAAATTCGAAGAGAACTTAGGGGATGACATATTTAACACAAGTCATTGATAACAATCATGATGTTCAGTTGAAGACGCCTATTATTTCCCTCTTTTATTCAAACAGTAGCATAAGAAATGCTCGTAATTATTGAGCTCAAATGTATTTTTGCAGATATTATCAAACCATTATTTTTTACTACACAGTAGAGTAATGCGGTCATTGCAAAATTTTGTGTAATTTTACGTTGACTTCATACATACTCGAACGAAACACTATCGATAATAATGTGGAAGACTTAATATCCACGGTACTGGTGCTACTTCACACCCACCGTTAAAAAAGCCATATTTCGAGTCGCGCTAAGATATTCTGGTGCGGTGAAATATTCTGGAGATATCGATTGAAGAGGATGTCATTGTAAAAAAGAAGCTTACCTCTTAGCAAAAACTATTCACGTGTATGAACGCTGTTGAATTCACACGGTCACTGTTGACTAGAGTGACCGTGAAAATGCACCGCCGCCATGAGGGCAGTGACCGTTGACATGTTATAAACTCTCTATTTGTACATAGGCCTTGTCCTTCGAGCGAGAAGGAGAGGAGTCAAGTGAAAAACAAATTTCAGCTTAATTCTTGAGTGATGTGAGTGTACGTAATGGCCTCTATATACCTCGTGTTGCCATAGACGTCTTTTGAAGTGCGACGGCCGCTGTGTATACAGCCTGTGACTCAGGCGCTCCAGACGCTCCTGAAGGATATCAAGTCTCGTAGGGAGACGGAATATTAACGCCCCTCAGCTACCGCTAATTGAGCCTTAGAGAAATTGCCAGCGCGAAAGGAACTTACACAAAGAAATTTTTCAGTACGCAGAAATAAAATTTACCATTCCAAAGTCGTACAATTTAACGAGCTTGAACAACAAGAAAATATGTTCCGATTAACTTAAGGCAAAAAGTGCGTGCTTTTACTTTTCAGTACGTCGTAAAATATTTCTATAATGTCAAGTTAAACTAATTTAAACACAAATGTTACGTTCAGTTTAGAAAATATATAAATAATGGGACCGCCATCTGAGATGGCGCAGGTGTCAAGCGGGTCTTGAAGAACACAGCTGACTAGTCCCCAACGTTCCTAATTTAACACCAATTATTCTAAAGCGAATAACGTGCCCTAATATTACACTAATCAGACTGATGTGAATGACATGCCCTGACCAAACACCAATTTTACTCAGGTCAATAATTTACGCTGATCTGACACCGAGCATGTTGAAGACAACAGTCAGTATAGCCGTGTGCATTTCTGCAGTGTTCTGGGGCGACACAGCACACGGAGGAGGTTTTCCAGCGGTCGTGAGGTACTCAATAGTCTGAAGGATGCTACTTCATACGAATCGTGCATTGTAGTAGATATCTTTAAAAATTATTAAGTGGTTTGTTTTATTCACTTCATTGAAATGCCATGAAAGTTGAAATTTCTGAATAATTCTCATATGTACCTCATTTAAAAATCAATAATTATTTTCAATCTTTTACTGTGTCGGGATTCTTTCTAGACCTTCTGCGATGTAAATAGGAAATTAAGAAAATACGTCTCTAAAATGTACAAAAAGTCAATTTTAGAAACATGTTACGTTTAGATACCTTTGAAGAACAGGAACTACTTGTCAGATTTAAAATTAAACGTATTTTTCTTTTGCGAACGATCTTCTAAGGAATTTTGAATTTTTACAATTGACATGTGTATTGACACAATTTCTACTTTCTTGCTATGGAATATAATGGAAAGAAATGAAGTTAAGGTTCCTGAAACGCAAAGTTTGTTTTTTGACCGTATCTTTTGGTGCCGTAGTTTCGGGTTTTACTATTCCTAGACAATTTTGTGCGGTAAATGTTTTGCCTGAGGCAAGCATTGAAGAAATTACATAGAATATTGTACGTAAGTTTTTAATTACATGCTTGTACATCCAAGATGAAGCTAATTTTTAATGAAGTTATACTATACCTAGAAACTCTCCCTGTGTCCCTATTGACTCAATAAATATTGGCATCAATTTACAATGTAACATTTATCAAGTTTCAGGACTCTGATTTGTTGAAGGTACCGCATAATTCGCAACAAAGTCTCTGTGTTTTTAGTAGATTTTTTTCAGAGTTTACATAGAAAAGATTTTTCTTGTACGCTGAATAGAGCTATCAAGCCTGAAATTTTCTTTACTAGAATATCAAGGTTTTAAAATTACGGTGAAAAAGTTCTTTGATAATATAAATTAGGTTCATTTCTCCAGCAGGCTTAGCTCCGACCCAGATGGAATACCACGAGATATTTATTTTGAACGGTCGAAATCTCTGATGTACGGTTAGACACAAACAATATCACCTTTAAGCGTGCAAGAAACTCTTGTGTCGTGTGCTGTACATTAAGAGTCCTTTTCTAATGCAGCACCTGTACAGAAATACACGCGAGAAGAGTGACTCAGTCACACGCGGTCACTGCCCTGCCTCGTCTATTGCAGCTGACGCACTCAGCGTCCGTTTGTGCAGCGGAACACATGGATTGCTTCGCAAGCGAATAATTAGATATACATTTGCATAACTTAAAGCTAAGTGGTGTATATAATTGAAGTGTAAAGTTTCGATGTTCATGTATGTTTCTGTACACATATGGTGAATAATCCATCAAAATTGCTCCTGCTTTGTATATAGGTATAAATATATTCGCTAATTTGGCCAGTACCTAATATAAAGACAGCGCACGCTGTCGCTTATTCTCCACACTTGTAATAAAATGTACTACAAAACTCAGGTGCTGTTCCTGTTGTCATTATCCCGCTCACCTGCGGCCCCGTTTTTGATTACAGTTGTGAGGATGTCCCAAAATAATTAATATTGGAAAAATAGCAATTATAATAGCCTTTTCCAAAGCCCTCATTAGCGAAAAATTTTGCGGACTTTGATTACGTTATATTCTACAAAGAGTTCATTTAAGATATTGAGGATTTCTGATATTTTATGCAATGGTAAAGTCAGGGAACTCAAAATAGTTGCAGATTGCCATGCATGCCAAGTAGCAGGAGGGTAACAAATCAAGAAATGCAATCACATGTGCCATTGTCCTCTGGTCGGGCATCTTTTCCCTGAATTAAAGGAACAAAGAAAGATGCTCAAAAATTGCACAACTTTAGCGGTCTGAGCTCGTATGAGCCCTCGCTCTTGTAAGTGCCCGTCTTGAAGGCAATGCGTGAGCTCAGGCTCATATGTACTCTGGATAACATGAACTGTACGTAGATGGTGAGCATTCAAACTTATATATTGCCAAGGCGGTAAGTAATCCGGAAGATACGTTCTCGAAATTATATATATTCCAGATGAGACATGCTTAAGATTATGGGTACTTCAAATGATATGTTCTCCTGATGATACATTGGTATCCCAGGAAATGATACGTACCAAATGTCCCCAAAAGATAAAATCTCTAAATGATGCGCACGCTTCGTGTATGAGAGCGTGAAACTTTTGATGAAGTAGTACGCTAGCAGAAAATAAAGCATTACTTTCAAAGCTACAAATTTCTTAATAATAGTAAAAGCTCTCACGAGCTACCTCTCGCTATCTTTGAACGGAAAAAAAAATGTCATCGAAGAGCTTAAACGTAAACCGCATCGTTGGACAGTAAATATTTTTAAACATTAGTAACTTGGAAGTTGATGCGGACAAAAAATCTACACTGGAGAAAGAATGAAACGTTATCGATGGTCCATGTAGCCCGCACGTCAAGTGGGGACAAGAACAAAATATGCGAGAGTAATGGCCAAAGTCAGGCGAGCATGGCGACGGCGCTCGGTGAGCAGGGCGGACGAGTGTTGGCTCTGTAGGTGCAGACCAGCGACGCTTGTGCAAGCGATCTTCGTGATATGACGTACTTATGTTGGACACCATTTGATTTGCATTCGAAATTTTTAGTTTCAAGTATTCGAAATATGTGCTGTTGCGCCATGGGCACGTATTTCAAATACTTGGAGACAAGCTCGTTATTTTAAACGGGTTGGATTAAGAGCCATACACTACTAGATACGTTCAATTCCTTTTTGAAATATACATCTCTGCTCCCTAAAAAAAATCAGTCTGTCATAAAGGAGGACGAGGGTCTGTCATGCTCTGAGGAAGTTTCAACTACATGGAAGTGGGTCCTTTAGTTGAAGTTATCGTCAGACTGAGCTAGCATAGCTACATTGAGTTGCATGAGAATCAAGTTTTGCCCTTTGCACAATATCTGAATGAAGAAAAGCATATTGTTTTGACTATCTTTCAGAATGACAGCTACCAAATGCATCGGGCTAGAACTGTCTCTAATTGGCATAACAGTCATTCACGATACGTCAGGCATTCAGATATGTAGCTAAGTCTCCAGACATGAACCCAATATAAAATTTGTGGGACCACCTAGAACTACAACTTAGACGTTGAGAAGATTGTCCACGTAATGTGGTCGTACTACGAGATCAGTTGATACAAGAGTAGTTTAAAATCGACCAGGTGTACATTAGGACACTAATTGACTCCATGCCGCACAGATAATTGCCGCCATAATTTGTGTTCATGGAGGTCATATGCCATACTAGTAGCAGATGCGTAATTTTTTGGGGGGGCTGCTTATGTAATATTGAAGGACTTTCCTGACCGAACACTTTGTGGTCAAAGAATTTGAAAGTTAATGATGACTTCAAGAAAAACAAGGGAACCATTGGGGAAATGTACAATAACTTTTATGTACACAGTCGCTGGAGAAATGGGGCGAATAAACGTGGCAACATGTGATGTTGAAAGCACCAGGTGAAAGCTATTGAGCTAGTCGTGAAGCTAGTAAAACTAAATCGCAATAACTAAACTAAATCACAATATAATTGTGAGACTGTCAAATTGTCTCACAATTATAGCTCCTTCGTTGAATATCTTGTAATTGTCTCACCCTTCATTCTATATTTTAAAATTATTATTGCCATGCTCAATATTTTATATTGATTTCTCCCGATATTCAATATTTTGTTTCTATTTCTCCCGACACTGAATAATTTCTATTAATTGTTTGAAACACGCAATATTTTATTCTTGCACTTGTATTTATCTCTCCCGACACTCAATATACTGTAATTATCCTTCCAGACACAGTATTTTATATTTACCACATACTGTATGCGAGACAAAGAAGAGAAATGTGTACTCAGAACTGAATAGTGACTCAACAAAACCGTTTTTTTAATCAGAATACCAAAACTAAGTTAATGAATTACATAATTACCACTATCTACCGTCGTAATTATCGAGGCCTTAACGGTACTATCGTATAACGGTTACCTCACGGTTCAGCGTGATCGTAATCACTCAGTATTGCTGTCGAATTAATGCAATAGGAATCCATATTATAATAATAGCCCAGTGCTGCTTGATTGGTTGCTCCATCCGTCCGTTCGTCGCTCTGCCTCACTCTTAAGGATTTAGATTGTTGGAGAAAATTTCTGGATCCTTATTTCGAATCAGCGAGACTGTAAGGCAAGGCAGTCCGTATCAGAGATACTGAAAACATTATTTATGTCAGATTTACCATAAGAGGGCATCTTAAGAAATTGACATCATTTGTCACGCCATTTTTGGCGAGCGCGTCTAAAAGGGCTGTTATAATTATCACCATTCAATATCACACTAATTACCACGATACAGTGCCACCGTGATTATTACAATACCATACCGCTGTAACTATCACAATACGACACAATCTTAATTTTCACAATACTATGCTGCCGTAATTATTACAATACAATACTGTCATAATTATCGCAATTGTATACCATTGTAGTTATCGTAATGCGGTACCGTCGTAATAATCGTAATATACTTTTGAAACATAAGTTTACTGCAAGTAATTTACATTGGACAGAGAACTACAATCAAATGAGCAATGGTTGCTATTAAACAAAATTAGTGAAGGACACTACTTCTGTACGCTGCAAATACTCTACTAGGCATCTAGGGCAACCAATAGAGAAAGTTGAAGATTTTTAGGTAAGAGTGAATTGTTGTCTAAGAAAGCTCAAGTTCATGTATAGCTAAACAAGCAACAATAAGTGAGTAAATAAAATAAATTATGCACTAATGTTAGCAAAATATGATATGATCAGGTAATTGAAATAAAAGACCACACATAAATATACAAACATACGCATATGAGAATGCATATTGACGCAGAGCAACATATACACACCTACATACATGTATTCCTTCAATGCCCTGAGAAAAAGTAGGCCTCAAAATTCATTTTAAATGCTTCACATGAAGCATTTTGCTATATTTTCGAAAGTACAGAATTATAAAATTTATTTCTGCGAAGAGAACACTATGTCCGGGCTTCTCGCTTGAGTAACATGGAAGTACTAATTTATTACGATTCCTAATAACAAGATCATGATGATAGAATTAGGCAGAAATCATATCCTGGAGATTCAGGTCATTGCGATAATACGATGCCACCATGAATATCACTATACGATTATACCTAAATATCACGATGCGATATTTCGTAATTATCACGATACGGTACTAAGTGAGCGCTCTGTTCAACGTAATTATCGCCAAACGATGGCGCTGTAATCATCCCTATATGATACCGTCGCATTAACCGTCCCACAGTGTTGTGATAGTTATCACTACTTGCTACTGCGGCAATGGTCACGTCGCGCTGCCGCCGGAACAAGGGCCACACAACACAGCCGCTCGAGCCGATTAGGAGGCTACAGACCAGCCGCAATGACTTGACTTCTCGCTGGAGTGTAGGGAGGCAGGCGGGGGCCGCACAAGACGCGGCGGCAAAACATCGCCAGATGACGCGCCTCTTGCCACCGACTACAGCAACAAAGACATCCGCAACTTTTTCGACCAAACTATAGCCATAAATTGGCTCAACTTCACCAAATAATTGAGATTGATTTATAAGAGGGTTTGTGCACACTTGATGGGCAGCTCAAAACATCGTAAGTTATGGAAGTACAAAGAAAGAGCGTTAAGTCTTGCAAGAGCGCTTAAAAAATTCTGAATCTTACAATAAATTTTTTGCCCGACGAAGCTCGATTTTAAAGAGAAGGAATGAAGATGAAATAGAGTAAATGCGGTCATTTCGGACGTGGTGACAAGCCAAATAGCTTTGAAGTCGTTTGACACATAATCATTCCAACTCGGGTTACTTTTATCAAATACTTCGTTTGTGAACTGGAAAGCAATACGTTCAATTCATCCGAATGAAATTCCAATCAAGAATCCTCAGACCTCTAATTACTTGCATCGCTATGAATAGAGCAGTACTGCAGCAGAGACGATGTACTGCTCCAACCTAACTTGTAATTACACGCGCAATACTCAAGCCCGTATTTATATGTATTTGTTTTGACATGAGCGTCAAAGCAAATATATATAACTTTTCTAACACATATAACAACGAAAAAGTTATAGGCTTATAAACTTGAAAAATTTAACTTCTTAAATGATCAAATAAGTTATGATGACACCGGCAGTGTTTAAATCTGCACATGTTGACGAAAAAATAGCAACTCCATCGCCGTTAAGTAAATTCTTTCAGCATTTATGCCCGAAACTATATTGTAGCACTAGATTAAATAGCAAAACTTGAACATACTATAAGTGCGTCGACTAAACGCCTCCAAGGACAAATTCGAAGGCTCTCGTGAGAGGGATGCTCTGGTCACACAGGAGCCGGCACCTCAGATCCAGCTTGTCATCAATCAGGAATCCTTTTAATTCATAGTTCACATTTTACGGAGCTTGGCCGGTCTTGCAAGACTTTAAGCCGATTAAGATTTGCGAGCCATGACTTTTCTGAGAGTTTTTCTCAGCGTCGTGCTTTGGTAGCGCGTGTACGGACGTCCCGTTACGGTCCACATGCATTATTAATAGTCGCTCATATTTTACAACGTTGCAACTTTAATAAATATTACTAAGTGTAGAGAGGGTACCGTGTAAGCTGTTACTCTTCCTCTGACGGGAGAGGTTGCAGTTTCAAGTGAATAAGTCACAGTACAGGGAGATTTTGAGCTCCAATCTGCTGCAGTTTTGCCACTATCAAAGATTTTCAAGGCATTGGACACATTAGCCTGAAAGGTCTACCTTTGATATATGAACATGAGAAGTCAACTCGGGACACGAAAAATTCAAGTACGTCACTCAAAAAAGGCAAATCTGCGCCCTAGTCAACTCTGAGAGCAAATGTTGTGCCTGAGCAACTCGTGCAGAAAAGGTCGGCGAGCTCAGCCCGTGGCCAATGGTGCGTACAATTGTGTCGAAACTCCTTCATACGCACGCATGGAAATATTTTTTGAGCATGGAGAATTTTACTATCTTCATACTTGACACATGAATTGCATGAACACACGAGAAACAGGAAGACGAATATGACTTGTAGAATTTGTAAAGAGAAAAAGCATTTATGTAGGCTTGTAATATAACAGGAAAGTAAGCAGATTACGGGATGTCACTGTAAGCCGCCCAAAAACGCATCACTGTTCCGCATAAAATATAAGTCTCAAGATCACCGAACTCGTTGTGGAAACTTCTTCTAGTTTCCTCAGATAACAACTAATATTGTTAGTCATTGGTAGGAAAAACTTTTTATGCCTAAAATGTTCCCGTTCTCTACAGGGATATCAATTTACTCGTTTAAAAATAAATATAGCTCGATAATTTATTATTATAATCATAAATTATCGAGCTCAACAAAATGTTCAAAAATTTTTACGTCATATGTCATATTTTTTGTACTCACGCGACTATGTTATGTTTGTTTACGGCAGCTTTATGAACAACTTTGGGGCAAGAACCTGGAAGTAATCGGGATTAGCAACATTTGCTTACCATTTATTTAATAACAACATAAACTTCGAAGTCTGCGAACAGAACACTAACTCTACTACAACGCCCGACACACCTATTCTGGACACAAATAAGCAATTGCGTACATTTTACGCCATTGAAGCTGAGACGAACGAGTGAAGACAATTTCAGTTAGAGCGAGGAGAAATTTGTCGCGGAATTTCACACGTCCATATCATCAATGTCCAGGATTGTAAGAGTAAGCTGGAATGCACCTGAGACAATTCAGGCAATAAGGTTCAGAAGTGCTTCGCATTGCACCCACCATAACCTTCACATAAGCAAGTATTAGTTCGACTGTTCAAATATTACACGTATTAGAAATGAACAGAAATAAAAACAGCACCATCACCAGAAATAAAAGCTGCTAAATTCAATTTATTAAATTTTTCATCCATCTTCTATGTAACGATACACTTGTTTTAAGAGGAATAAAATTGATAAGGAAATCATTCGCATAATGAAAAGAGTCTACAATAAATCATAACTTCATTTACAGGACCCTCGTTGAAAGGTTCATCAATAGTTTCTGAGATTCGAAAGACAATGTAAAAGTATTTATAAAACATTTAGTACAGAGGTTTTCAGTCTGGTCCTATCATCAACAAAATATGCAACAAATATAAAATCAATTTTACTGAGTTTAGTTTAGTAAACGGCTTGGAAAAATTTGCAAGAAAAGATTTAATATTAAATTATTTTTAGAGGTGAGCACTCTGTATGTTGATAAAAAAAGCCTCGAGTTGACGAAAGCTTTGAGACAATAAATATGTAAAAAACTAAGTTTAGGGAAAACGACTTTAAATTCTGCATCCATTTGCATTAGCAATTAGGTAGAAAGTGCATTAGTGCAAGTATGCGTAACATGGCAATGTGAGCACGTAAGTCGTCGTCATCGGATTGATGATATCATAGCTTTCATGCTGCATACTAATGACACGCACTTCTTGATTAAATAGTCTTAAATTTAAAATATGATATTAACACTCGAACATTTGAAATCGTCGTGTTTTAGATCCGCTACACGTCCAAAAGCTCGAGCCTTCTCTCCATGATATACAGCCTTTTACCAACTGAAAACCCTTCAATATTTACGTTTATCTTGCTTGCGGCCTTTCTCAGTTCTTGTACAGCAGTGCAATCACTAAACTCGTTTCTTCATAAGTTACGGTTTGTTGCTAATGAGCCTCTGCACCAAACCTCTAGATTTAGTTTTTCAAGCATTTTTCCTTCTATTACATATTTGCCAAATTTCCGAGCAACGATAGTGTCTCATATTATGAAATCCACGACGAATTAACATGACAATTTACGATAGTTTTTTCAGGTGATAGTGTTCTCCGTTTGCGTTTTTGTTATGAAAGTAATTATTGGATTGCTATCCGCAAGAAATAGAGTGTAATATTGCGTAGTTGTAATTTTATCAAACCGGGCATAAATTGGTAGTTATATTCTGAAGTAAGGGCGCGCAATTTCTTTAATTTATGAGTTCCTTTCAACAATGATCTCGTAAATGGAGGTAGAAGTTTCAATCTCAAATTCTCTATTTTTTCTCTATAAGCTGTCACGCTGGTTAGCCGATGAATGAAATCTAATCGTTTATTGTGAAACCCATTAACGGCGTAATTAATACTCCATTCTGAAAATACTGGCCCTCTGATATTAATTTATTAACTACCTAATGAACTCTTCGGTGCCACACTGATGCGAGCTACTGCATAAAAAACGATACCGCCTTTCTCTGCAGGGGTCCTCGTACCGCTAATGATGCATCGTGAGGCCAGACTCCTTGTAACGTACGAAGATTGTGTACAGCCGTACGGAGAGCTTACAGTTTCTCAACACTAAATATTAAGAGTAGAGCGCTTTATGAGGCTCTCAGGCGAAGAGGTGATGAGCAGCTCTAGCTAGGCAGGCACAACTTCGCCCGGTTCTCAAATGCACTACGCTCTTAAAGCTCGGTTACAATTTACTGTTAAATAAATATTTTCAAAATTATTTGTAAAAAATCACATCTCCATCATTATCTTTATATTTTTATACAGGAGCTTACTTTACATAGCAGTATCATGGATTATCTAAATGAGAAAAAAAAGTAAGATGAAACAGACAGACATTCGTACAGGTGTGCAGCATGAAAATTTAACATCGTGAAGGGAGAGAAAAAAAAAATGAAAAGTAAACCAAAGGCGTGGCAAATTTGCAACAGTTTTTTGGTACAGGTCTAATAAACTCTGCTTTGAGTACATAGCGGCAGTTGTCGCTGAAGAGAGCTACTTTCCTAACATACGGTGTCACAGCGTGTAACTTGAAAATCATACGAGTCTCTCGAGAAACCCGAAATTCCCTAGGAGGCAATGAACAACACTGCTCTTCGGTGCAGCTCCTTAAGCCCTCCCTCAGTAGGTTTGCTGCTCAAAATGCACAACTATGAAATGATTCATTTGCTCGCGATGTATACTTGGATGGTTGTACCAAGTATACTTGGGAATGGTTGATTTGTTCAGAGAAAGTTCAAAAAAATTTGATTCAATTTTTTATTTTAAATCGAACGATTGACGAGTTTACTCGAGCGAAGTTGAAAAATTCAAGCTGGGTAAAAACGAGTTAACTCGCCTTTACTGGGGAAAGGGTTAACATGTTACTTTGTGAAGCTGTATTCAGGTATGTCTCTATAACGCACAGCGCTGTCCCCGTCAATTACATACGGTACGCGTTAGTAACGTACTACTCAGATTAGTGTGCGAGTGTCACTTTCATCGAGTTGGAACAACGCGCTGTTCTATTACACTTGTGATGGAATGATTCTCCATGACGAGGTCTCATTCGAATCCCGCCCTATGTTTCGGCTGAATGGAACATTTGAATTGAGTCATGACTAGCCGTCCCTAACGTTTACTTTTATCGAAGGGTAAAGAATTACAGAATCGGTTGTAATATTTCTTCTGCTCACCGAATCTATATGTATGAGAGTACTATGCACGCAACGCTATATTATATTTATATATACATATACAATCTATATCTGACTTTTAAGGCGATAGACTTAGTGGGCAGTCGCCGAGTAAAGAAAATCTTCAACATAATGAGAAAAATTAGCAAAATATTTTCATTTTTCTCCACGGACGGCGTAATGAGAAAAATTACATTTTCTCGAATAATATCAGAAGAGAGTATTTTTAAGCTTCATGCATAGAGCAAAATATATTTTTAATGTTACAAAAAGGTTCTTACTGGCTTGTATTCAGCTGAGCTGAATTCAGGAAAATACATTGAATTCAATTTTAACTGCGGAAAAAATGTGATCAAATAAATTCATTCTCTTACGGTATGTAACGAATCAAAACCAATTTATAGATATACCCCAGGAAAAGTTCTTCTTTGAAATGAATCTAGTCATTTACGAAGCAACGTTGGGAACTCTAATTAATCGAAGTAGAAACGAAACGAGCGTAAAAACGGTTGTGCAAGTGAAATAATCCTTAACGTTATTTTAGAAGCTTTAAAATTTGACAAATTCTATTTCAAAATAGGATTTACCTTCAGATAAAGTAGCAACGCAAAACAGCTCACCTCATCAACAACTTGACCGGGCTTCCCGTTTTTCGATGCAAAAGCCAATGTCTTCTCAGCTGCACATCACGGGATGCGTCGCAATAGCCCCCCGTAATTTGCACGCACGAGCGACAGAACAAATGTAGCAGAAGTTTGCTTACTAGATCTCAGTTAAAGCACAAATTCGTTCGATGAGACTCAAATTTATCGGGACAAGGTTCAAATTCCAGTAACCTTAGAATTTTATACTCGGGAATTTTAGGAGTCCATTAAGTCATATCAGCATTAAACTTAATTTACAAAATTTCAGGTAGAAAAAGTATAACTCTAGGTTACAACAAAGCTTAAGCAGAATAACCAGAGGAGATTCAAGTAGTTTCATTATACCAAACAACTAAATATGCCTTATTACAGAGAGTAATTTAGACCTACAAATATTTTATCTGTCGTGAGCAATAGCTCCTATTTGTTCTCCTTCATTGAGTTAGTTGCTAAATACTCTGACTAAATACTCTGAACTAAACTAAATACTCTGAACGGAGGTCAGTGAAGTTTATTTGAAATTTTATTCCCACCAATGATAGAGTTCAGCTGATATTGAAAAGAAAACGCTTCCCTCAGCGGAGTAGTTTAGATTTATGAAAAAAATTTCTATCAATGTTTCTGGTGGACATTACTGAAACATCAAGGAGGGGTACATTATGAACAATTGCCACTACTCAGGACAAGGTGAGCGGATTGGTGTAGGGCGACATAGACTCTTGACATTCCTAGGTGAGACAAACAAACATGAATGAGCCTTACTCACTAAAAGCCTTGTTTCATCGTCCATTGATAGTTAAAATTTCATCTCAGCAGCCAGCGCTCTTCAACTTCCGATGTATCTTGTAAGCCTTCAACTTTACATTCATCATAGAAGCTGAGTACAAAATTTATTTTTTCTAATAATACCTAAAGTAATTGAAGAAGATGAGAACGAATTAGGTAGGTAATATTCCTATTTCGTTTAATCTTCGTCACTCGAGCTCTGAAAGAGATCGTAAGGAGCAGAGAATGGAATTAACATTCTGCCTAGCTTATTGGACACGAATGAGCAGGCATCAATCTGGTCTCTTTCATCGACGTCATTTTGAGCGAATAAATTTGACATAAAATGAGATCGGCAGCGACGGGCGTCCCTGCTCGCGTTCTAAAATTCGCATTAAACGCCAAAGTTCGACCGAAACACGAGAACTGCACGACCTGCATCGACATGGGGCGCTGTGTGCTGTGAACTTCANGCCTCGATGTTGTCGACTTCAATTCCTCGCAGTTTGTAGCACCCGTTATTGATGATGTATTGTCCTCAGAGCATTTAAATTCAATAAACATACACAGAGTGGCTATATGTTTATGCAGTTTTTATGCTGTAGTTGCCTTAGTGCACATGGATAGCACAAGGAGTCATTCCCATATTTACCAGACCATGATACAGTATTAGTTATCTTACCAGACTACAGTATAATTTGTCTGTCATCTTCACTGACCACGGTCCAATTACTGTCATTTTTCTAAACTCTAGTGTAAATGCTTATCGTCTTCCCAGACAACACAATAAAATTATTTATCATAGTCCATTCGAAATCAAACCCTAAAATGCTAAAAGCAGGTTGACTCCAGTACATTATGTGAGGATTATTAAGCTTTTAACCTCGATTCCCACGCTCAGCGTACAAATATTTTAAGATATTCAATGCATACAATCTTGACCTGTTCCAGTTCTGATGTGCTATCCCTTGAGCCAGTAGGTCGTGGGCTGGGACACGCTACCTCAATCCGGCGTCTCGTAGCCTATTGACAGTCAACACGTCCTCTGTTGACGCGCCGCCCCTCAACCCGCGTTCCTCATGAGTGTGCGACAACTCCGAGTAAGGACATCACGCGCTAAAACCATCCATTTAGCATTGATTTCCACAGTAAATTTCAAGAAATGCTACTACGACGGTTCGGAACTGGTTTTCTTTTAAGGCAGTGAGTTTTTATTACATGGAAGTAAGACATTTTTGGAGCTTGATCTCGCATGTATCAAGCCATTGGCCTTTCATCGGAGGCATCCAACGAAGGTAACCTTCTGTATTTACGTACAAATATTACCAAGAAAAATAACAATTGTCTCGTTTTCTCGGTATAAGGTATTTAAGACAAAAATTCAACCATAGGATACCCAACGCAGCCTTCTGAAATGCATCTGCGGTTAGCCGCTTGTTTACGGTACAACTATGTAAGAAATATGTTCCAAAAAAATTACTGCGATCACTGACACACACAGTGTAACTCTATGCTGAATACTATTCAAACTGAAATTGTTTCAGTGTACCGCTGATCATCATAAGTCTTCCATTCAAAACAACGGAATAGAGCATTAGATGAGTTTATTCCAACCTCGAGGGAATTGGCGAACGTTCTTTGAAATCTATTGGGTGATCGTAAAGTGTCTTTATGATTTCAAAACTTATTAGAAAGGTAACTGATAAGATGTGGTATTTCGACTCGTTCCAGTGTTGACAGTGGTTACCAGAGTACATAATCACATTTTAATCCCATTGAAGAAGTCCAATTAATATTTCTCAGCACCTGCCTATGCAATTCAATTTTAAAATTTAATAGACTTTATGAACATCCTGTACTTCAGTAGCAGCTTTTATTTCAGGCAACTGTGCGCACGTGGCACAGCTTGGCACTTCACAGAGTGCACATACGGAGACCAGGTCTCTGGAGTACGCCTGAAATCCTCCAGGTCAATTCCAAATCAGTACAACTGAACTGATTCTCAATGAAGTGACCTGAAATGGCCGACAGCCTTGGGGAATGATGTACATTATAGTCAAAAGATCACTGATGACTTTTAGTCTCATGAATCAAAATGATTCATGCTCCAAAAATAGCATGGCTCAGAATTGAGAACATCGAAATTGTACAGATGAGACAAACAGAACACGGCTTTGCGTCGGGAGACTCAAAAGGGTTCTGAATTAAAAGATAAGAAAATGACATCGCTCATTCACAATTTTTATCGAGTGCTCTTAGCTCTAGTTTCTGTGAGTACATTCTAAGCGTTTCAACTCAATGGATTCCGAAATTACTTTTGAGTTGCATGGTTGTGAAAGCGCTTGTACGTCTATTACCACTTCTTCACCAAGGCATTGCATCGCTATGATAATAAAATAAATTTCTGACCCAAGATACATACTAACTTGTTTGTTGCACGTCGCCCCGAGCATGTCTGCTATATCCTATCTGTAGCTAAGGAACAATTAAAGAGTCAGAAATCAACGGATCACAGCATCTATCCATACTAATACACAGAAACTCTTCTTTTTGCAACAGCATGCTCAGAATGGTTCTGGAGACTAGCGGCAGCTGAAATCAACTGATGAAAATATGTTTTAAATGTCATCAAAAGTTCTTATTGACGCACTACAACTGCGCGTCAATTACTATTTCTGTGAGCTGTAATAATGCATTTGAAGGCCGGGAGGTCAGGTCGTCAAGGCGCGTAAGCTGCACCAGAGGCCGCCCAAGGCTTCAGTGTTTGTCGGCGCGACTTAATTGCACAGCGAGGATGGAGCTCCGCAGCTTCCAATTGTGACGACAAAAGCGGCCGTTCACGATGCACCTGAGACTCTGCAGCTCGCCATTGCTGTAAGCAAATACAACCTTGTGTGATATCAATGCTGACTTTACACACCGCCCTCCCATCCTTACGTATGAATAGCATCCCACTTCCTATATCTCCCGCGAGCGTTCCATTATTGACCTCACAATATTCTGCCTTGTGAGATACTGCAGCAACGATTCTTGGTCGCCTTTGAAGTTCTTCACAATCGATGAAAGAGACCAATTTGAACAAGACTAAGGTCCGGGGATTCTATACCAGCATGAGAAGCAAACGTGAGTCAAAATGCTGATCTAGCTGGAAAGAGTGATTTTCTGAAACTTGGAATGCTTAAATGTCTTAGTTTGTAAAAAGAATGTAGGTCACGTAACAAAAGAAAATGTTAGAATTGCTTCCACTGACATCAGAAATTAGTGAGAACAAAACATCAATCGTAGAATTCCATGAAAAAAAAAGAAAATATAGTCTCCTCTAGTGTCAATGTCAATTGATAAGAATTGTTAGGATAGGAAACATAATGAGAAAGAGAAGAAAAAAGTTTAAGTATGAGCTGCAGCAGAACGGAAATAAGCTCACAATGTTCCATGGACAATAATATCAATCATGCTAAGTTCTGAACACTGAAGCTGCCCTCTGTTTTATAAAAATGAGCAAATCAGGACGAATTTTCCTCTACGAAAATAATGAAATGTAAGACAGTAAATATGCTCCTGAAATTTGCAGTATCGCACACAATTCCAGTTCGTCTGAAACGCTAGTAACCTTGGCACGCTAGTCTAGTCTAATATACAGCGTCTCCAGACCTCGATAAGAAGATCAAAACACCATCACCGAGAGGCACTCACCAGGCCATTTCGGAATCCCATGACACGAGTCGTTGCGGTGCCTGGCACGGACGACACTTCACTTCAATAATATAATAACAATCAACTAATAAATATTTACTCCGATAGGGTGTACAAAACCCATATTACATAGTTTTTTTAAACTTTTTTAAACTCTAACACTAACATCTTGAAGCAAAATAGTGTTTGCCTGTTGCTGGATATGATAACTCCATTTCAACTTCATGAAGCGACCTTAAGTGTCGTAGTCACTTCTAATCTTCTATTCTTCTAATACAAAGAAAAAACTGGAGAGAGTATTTGAGTGAACTGACGAACATAATAGAGTTAATGAAAGTTTTTTATATGTTGTATTATTATATTTTAAATAAGATATATGATGGAATATTATATTACAATTCTGTAGTAAAGGATTTGGGAGTCGAAGATAACATTTAGCAAAATCCAGCCCTTACAAGTTAATACTTGAATATATCCCGGATCGGAAGTCTCATGTTAAAACTCTTATGATTCTTTAAGCTCGACTTTTTGGACTCACATACGTTCGCGATACCCTTGCCTCTGAGACGACGAGGGAACGAGGGCATAGCGTCCGCCTGCCGCTGGCACCAGAGCTGTCCAGGAATACCAAGCGTGTTCACCGAGACTTATTTTCTAGCAAATTTCTTAAACCGAATCTTAATGCCTAAATTTTCTGAGGGCAAGCTGGCCAAGAAAAACTGAGGAACATGTTAGTTTGAACGTTTTCCAGCAAAATGTTAGGGGGATACTGGCAGCGGTCTTTGCAAAATCGATCAAAAAGAAATGCTTTTCAACGTGAAAAAGAAACTATTCAACACGTTTGATAAATTCCTCCGGAGTTACCTTAACTTTGTAGAGAATGCAAAACTTTTCTACGCTTGAGTTTTAATTCCATCGAATAATAGCCTTTCATAATTAGCACTCATTTATCAACACGAGTGACTTTGATCACCGTCATGTTAGTTAAGACTGAGTGGCAACAAAACCCGTCATATTGCATAAATTTCACCTCGAGAACCAGGAATGAAAACCAGAGTTTTTTCTTCCGTAGTTATCAAGTGCTTGGTTGAGTCTTTGATTCACTGAGTGATATAATAGGGACTGACACATAGTACGTACTTCTTACGAGTCTTTAATGACAATGAGATTTACCAACATTGGTATGTAAGTAAGTTATTATGACTTATATCAGGTCAGGTATGTCCTGTCCTGTAGTAGTAAGTGTATGTACCAGGTCTGGTATGCACTGTCGCGTAATAGTAAGTATATGTACACGATTCTATTGTTATATGTAAAAGAAATGACACAAAATATGCGTCAGTTTTAATTTCATCCTCAATACCAATGCGCCGATTCCTTCCCTTCTTGCCAAAAGCTCTCGGAGGCATTAATGCAACCAACGTGCTACACAACGTTCATTTTGCAACTGAGCAAGAGACTGCTAATCAACTTACAATACGGAATCGACTGCAGAAATTTCGTTCCAGCAGTGAGAGCCTAGAATTTGAGCCAAGAATAACGACGCAGGGAGACGCTGCCGCAAGACGAACAACTGTGCAGTGCAGTATCTTCTTCTTGAATATCTTGAAGTTGTTTGGGCCTCTATGCCCT
>VOMN01141908.1:0-18814 GCA_014899125.1 Orchestia grillus
AATGAACCGGATGGTGTTTGAACTGAAGAATGGGCTCAAATTCGTGCGGAAGCAATTTATAATTTGTATAAATTAATGCCTCGGAGAATGGAGGCTGTAATTACCTCAATAGTTGGACCTACATCATATTAAAATATATTTTGTTGACTTTCAAGGTGTTTTCATTATTTTGTCCAAACACTGTATTTTTTTCCCCTTCTTCAGAGCATAAGTGCCACGGAACACCGGAGACGAGACAATCCGAGCTGAGTTTCTGGGCGGTCATTACTCGGCGTTATTGATTGGAGGTGCCACATGATTTTACGGAGCTACTCCACTTCCGGCCCTCATATCGACCTAAATGATCACTCCGAGTCACTCGCTCGATGATTTGTTGACGCCGTCTTCTTCAGGCCAATTAATATGCAAGGGAGGCCCCTCCGAGCTCTCCTAATTAGAACGCCGAGCTCCCGCGCTTTTCTAAATCAACCGAGAGTAAATGTGTGCGTGATGGCACAAACATGAGAAAACTGACAGTTTATATGGTCGCACGAGCAGAAGGAAACTGACAGTTTATATGACCTCATTACGTCAGTGCGGTACAGGGGTTGTCTTTTAAAATCTACTAGGGAAGAAAAAAATTAAATTTAGCGGCTTCGTGCTCTCTATGAGTAGCATCATCGTTAAACCTATGAACTTCTTACCTTTTCTAGACATTTTTTTGTTTAGTTGTAGAATTAGTGCAGAAAATTAACTTCTTCTGAAGAAGCAATTAGAGAGATATCGCTCCGACATACTTCTTATTTATTTCATATATCTTCGATGATCGCACAAGGGGAGATTAGTTTCATAGTTTACGGACCTTAACAGTTCTACAAACTACCATGTGTCTACCGAAGTACCTTTCTTACGCTTGACCTATAATAATTGCGAACGTCCCACTAGCTAATGAACGCTGGGCTAAAAGAAAGACGAACGAGCGCTGGCTCTTTTTGCAGTTAGGGAGCAGAATCACATCATTAGGGCCTGATTAAGACACACAGGCAGACTTCTCTGCTTTGAGTTACGGACGCAGCTCCCAGCAAGAGAGCTATAATGACCAGCGTTGTTTAATATTTGCTTTATGCTCGGTGCGCCAGCCAAGCTGGTGCAGAGCGCCACGTAAACCGACTTGCTCTTACCTTCTTACCTACGTCTGTGGGGGCTACGTAGGTATGTAGGTAGGCTACGCCAATGATGAAGTCGCCGGGCGTTCTTTTTAAGCCATTCATAGATCTGTAAAAGTCTGCAACGTTACGCAGGCTGTTGGTATTTAAAGCGTCGATCGATCAAGATTGCTCATTAAGCATTGATGGAACAAATACTTAAATAGTCAGAGTGAGACAAAAATGGTCGAAATTTTATAATACATTTCAGGTATTTATATGAGAAAATTTAACAAAAATTAACCGCTTGCGAAGGTATGCGATTAATTTTCATTTCGTAACATAAATACCCCAAATTTTTACGAGCTCTCGACCAGTTTTTTGCTTTAAACTCTATATTAACTGGAGGTATTTCATAGTATGTTTGAAATATTCCAAGCTGTTCATTAAATCGAAGATTGTTGTGCACGGGAAACAATTTAAGTGTAATGATCCTGTGATAGGCGGCCAAAACACGATCTTATCATAGGACAAGTCATCACTGTACCCTAACACATCCCTCCGGTTCTCAACAATGCCTAAATTGAATTCGTTTAAAAACAATGGCATTAGGACAATGTTAACCAAATAGAGATGACAAGAAGAATGGAATATTAAATAACTTTTAAAACTCAAAGTTATTTTTCCGTGTATATCAAATCTACAAATTGTGACATTCCTTCTGGCCCATCCCGTGCTATGAGATTATGAACAGTGTAGCTTATCCTATTCATAGACAACACTAAATGATTACCATTCTGTTTGCGTTTACTAATTAACACGTTGACTCCGAAGTGGGTCATATATGGAACACGCGATCATCTAACCTAACCTAATGTAACCAAAGCACTATCATGTATAAATACAAATTTTCGAATTTTCTTCAAATTTATGTTCATCAATCGAATAAGCTAATTCTGATTAGAAAGAAAATTAATAGAGTAACCAAATTTGTGAAACCAAAATCCTTCGTTTTTAAATTCACAATAGAAATATTTGTCGGCATGTAATTTTACCTGTGTGGAGAATCGTAGTCAACGTGTTAATTGTGCTTCGAGGTAACCATTCAACACGTGTCCCCACCATGGAGTTTTACGTCGCAAAAAATGGGAATAAAGCTTAGTTCCATCGCTGGTGAAATAACACAAATTCCATCATCAAGACTGTTCAGAACTCGGATTTTTGACCCTCAGCTACTGCAGCTGTAGGTTGCAACAGCTGAAGGTTACAGCAGCTGTAGGATACAACAGCAGTAGGATGCAGCAGCCGTAGGATGCAGCAGCCGTAGGATGCAGCAGCCGTAGGATGCAGCAGCCGTAGGATGCAGCAGCCGTAGGATGCAGCAGCTGTAGGATGCAGCAGCTGTAGGATACAGCAGCTGTAGGATGCAGCAGCTGTAGGATGCAGCAGCTGTAGGTCCCCAAAATTTCACACAGTTGGCAGTGAGGGGGGAAGGGGGGACTACTGGGACTACTTCGTGTGAGATAGGCTATCCTCTCTATTTAGCGTCTATTTTGTACTCAAAGAGTTAACAAAGCTCCTTAATAACAACTTGAAAAATTACTATTGTATTTTTGTTTATCGTGCTCATATCAATAATTTGTTTTTGCACCCAGTGTGGTTACAAACTATTCTGGTGGCAGTAAGAAACCATTTCAGTGCACTTACAAACCTATCTCATCAATAGTTACTTGCTAGTTTAGCGTCTCGTATTTCAGTGGCAGTCGCAAAAATATTCCAGCGATTGCTACGATGTATTCCAGTGATAGCTACAAACTATTACAGTGATAGCTACAAACCATTCCAGTGATAGCTACAAACTATTCCAGTGATAGCTACAAGCTATTCCAGTGATGGCTACAAACTATTTCAGAGGTAACTGCAAACTATTTCAGTGGTAGCTACAAACTATTCCAGTAGTAGCTACAAACTATTACAGTGATAGCTACAAGCTATTCCAGTGGTAGCTACAAACTATTACAGTGATAACTACAAACTATTCCAGTGGTAGCTACAAACTATTACAGTGATAGCTACAAACTATTCCAGTGATAGCTACAAACTATTGTAGCGTAGTAACAAGCCCCTCTAGAGGCTCACGTGTAGCAGGTAACCTCATTAACGTAGAACATGAAGTTCAATTCGTTAATGCTGACTTGAGATCAACAAGAACATGCCTGCACGCTGCACAATCACTTGATGCAAATTATTGCGGTCAGAAATTGCCATTTTAGCCCCGACACGCTGGGAACTCATTCGTCTTCACTCTACTCAGGGGAATCCGTTGCTATAAAGACGTACGTAAAGAGCGAATGCAGGATTATTTTTTTTACTTCTCACCTTCTTTATTTCTTCTCAGATATGTGTCCTGCAAGAGAGTACTAAATTGCTGAATTGTAGTTCAATACGTAGCACTAGAATGTAGAAAAATTTACTCATTGTAATATTCGTTGACAAGACTATGAAAATGTTTCGTAGTCATATATGTATTCGAGATACGAATGCTAGCCTTGTAAGAAACTGGAGAGACGGTGTGTGACCTTCTCTTCATACGCCCCTTGCACACGTGCGATATATGCATCTACTGCGCTTCTCAATCAGAACCTAAACTAAAGACCTGTAATATTCACTGTTACCCACATCAACTCCCACCGCTGTTATGCGAAAGATAATATTGACAAGTTGAGTACGCCAAGTAACGTAGGTGTATTACACGCAGGCTAACACTCTAGAACACCTGGACTGCACAGGCTAACACTCTAGAACACCTGGACTGCACAGGCTAACACTCTAGATCACCTGGACTTCACAGGCTAACACTCTAGATCACCTGAACTGCACAGGCTAACACTCTAGAACACCTGGAATGCACAAGGTAGCACTCTAGAACACCTGGAAAGACACCATTATTCAAACTAAGGCATGTAAAAGTACTTATAAATTGTATAAAGAACTATGAAGATGTGCCGGATGAATTCTGGCAAACAAATATTTTATCAGATGAAACCAAGACTGACCGTCTTTGCAGGAACACGAGTGCCCACGTTTTGTGAAGAAAAACGGAGCCTCACCACTGAGACGCGTCATCCCCCATGTGCAGTTTGTGGGGGCGATGTGATAATATGAAATTGATTTTCGTTTTATGGTGTTGGAGGAACATAGAAAAGTACTGGAATGATAAATACGTCAGGTAAGGAGATATTTCATCTAAGAATGTAGCAATTTTAGAGTACTGAAACTTGACCGTGAATTCACACAGGGCAATGACTTCGAACACAAAGGCCTAAGCTCAAATGTTAGAATCGTGACGTTGATGGCTTGCAGTGACCAAGTTAGCGTCAGGTTATGGACCAACAATAAAAATATATGAAAATATCTTAAGTTGAGCGTGATTTCAGGCGGTCCACAGGACATCAAGATATAATAAAATTTGGTGAAAAAGAATATGGTAAAATTATTTCAATTTTATGCTAAAAGGGAGTTTAAACGCACGAAAAAGGAAATCGGAATGTATACAAAAAAGAAACTGGAATGCAAGCAAAAATGAGGTTAGAATGTATGCAAAAAGGAGGTTGGAATGCATGCAAACAGGAGGTTGGAATGTACGCAAAAAGGAGGTTGGAATGTACGCAAAAAGGAGGTTGGAATGTATGCGAAAAACGTTGGAATGTACGCAAAAAAGAAATTGGAATGTAAGCGAATAGGAAGTGCATGCAAAAAGAAACTTGGAATGCATGCCAAAAAAGGCAATTGGAATTTATGCAAAAAAGACCAGGCTGCGAATCAGATCAAAGACACCATAAGTAAATGTTGATAAAACACTTTTCAAGTTTTCACACAGTTCAATTTGTTTTATCTAGCGACAGGAAATTTCGGTCTCAGTTGCAATTCAAAATTTCAATTTGCCCATTTACAGCCGTTTTCAAAAAAATAAACGAAATTTTCTCGGCATCAAGAGTTTATTTTTCTTGAGAGAGAGAAAAAATAATAACGAATACAACACTTCGCGCCCTAGTGTACCTAAATCATCATCGAAATTAAAGCATAGAGCTGCCTAGTTCGATAACACAATTACTGCCGAAGATATAATATATAACTTCCAAGTTCAATGGCAAAATTATGACCAAAATTACGCAGTAGAATTACTCAGCGCGGTACAGAAATTTTAATCGGAGTTTTAGTGCAGAAAAACCTAGTTCGATACCTCAACACTACCAAAGCTATAAGATGGAATTTCCTAGTTCAGTATTTAAATTACAATCAAAATTGTAGCGTTCAATGACCTAGTCTAATACCTCCAAAAGTGTTTATCAAAGTTATAGCGTAGAATGACCTAATTCGAGACCAAAAATATTGCCAAAGTTATATCACAGAATTACCTACAGTTCGATGCCTAAATTATTGCCAAAATTACAGCGTAGAACCCCCTAGTTAGTGACCTGGACCATCATCAAAGTTAATAGTCAGTAAGATTTTACAGGCAACAACAGCATCACCATTTCGGTCTCCACCAAAATTGATCGCATAAGATTATAATCAGAATTCGGCCCTAAATTAAATACCTAGATCTTGGAACTTAAAGCGTACAGTTTAGTACCAACCTGAATTTCTTACTGAATATTTCTGAGTATTTTTGATTTTTTGACTGAAATAATACCGGGCTGAATTTCTGACTGAATTAAAGCAATTTTTTATCGACAACATATATTGATCAAATCAGAGATCTGGATAGGCCTTTGCATGTAACCCGGTCATTGATTTATTGAAATAAACAAACTTTGCAATCAATATTAACAACAATTAACCGTCAGAACTAAAATTAATTTACACTAAAAGTTAACATAAATTTAACAAAAAAAACATTTTTTACAATCAAAATTAACCCTTATTGATAATCAAAATTGGCGTTAATTTACCATCTAAAGATACGTAAAATTGCTATCAAAATTAACGTCCAAGTCAACATCACTTTGCCATCAAAAATAACATTTATTTACAACAAAAATTGACATGAACACAATTAACACAATTAAAATTAACATCAACTTACTACCAAAGTTGACATCAATTCACAATCAAAATTAATTTCAATTTAACATCAAAATTCACATCAAATTTGTATGAAAATGTTCATTTATTTAACATTAAGATAAAGATCAAAATTAGCATCAAAATGAGCACGAAAATTATCATCAATTCACAAGACTTCCAGAGACACAGAAACGGTTCAGGTCACCCGGCCGTTCGTTTGGCCGGCATTAGAATTACAACGCTCAGCTCTGCCGTGCTCTCCTCCACCTCGTGCTCTGACGGAGTATACGTAGACAATATAATCTGATGAACTTATCCTAAGAAGCCATTTTTAATCAGTGTATTTTTGAAGAAGTTTTTTAATTAGTTGACCCCTACTCTGGCAAGTCTTTCGATGAACGGAGGTCGTATTCAGGAGACGCTTACAACAGCTGCTTGAGAACACTCGGGTGTGGTCGGCTCATACCGAGAAAGGTCAAGGAACAACGAATGAACTCATGCCTGGTTTGTAGTTCACAATTAAATTTTTGAAGTTTCCTAGTCCGAAGTTGAGAAATAGCAATTAGGTCAAAACAAGCTAGCCGGATCATGGGCTAAAGATGCGAAAAATGACGCCAGCGCGGCACCGATAGAAGCAAGGCTCATCAAACCTTCCCTTGCGTCGGGAATGATGTTTCCGTTTCAGACACAATTGCCATTGCAGGCTTCTGAAAACATGCAATCCTGTAGAATTGGGTAGCAGACCCCAGAGAAGTAGGGCCTCCTTCTCAACCAGGGCAATCAGTATTCAAAACTTGTCGAGGTCTTCTGAGATTCGACGGCCCGCCTTCCCTTTCTTATCAGAGGCCGCGATGTTGGGATACACGGGCTGAGCCATTCGTTTGATGTCCGTTCGATCAGCTTGATGTGCCGGACTGTGTTATCGGATTTTTTTTTGCTACAAAAGGAAGGATGTGTGAGGGATCGCCGACGATCATTTCCGATGGAAGCTTTTTTTGGGTTCGGTGATACACGATTGGACGAATCTGAAAATCAGGTCCATTACACGCGCAAAAGCTAGTCCTAACAAATTGGGTTCCCCTTAGAAATAGACCTTGCATCGACAGGGGAAATTTATTGTACGGGCTACAGGAGCGCGCATGCGCTCTACCAAAGCAGCGAAAGGATCACACGGGCGTTGAATTGGATCGATGACAGCGGAGCGAGGTATTTTCACTGATATTTACGAGTGAAATGAAGTCTCAAAGTTACGTGGTACACTCTAGCTCTTTAAAGAGTTGTAGCAAAAATTAAACTACATCTTCGAAGATCATATCTTTGAGCCAACACATGGGAATAGTTGGAATTTATACACTCTGTTCAATACACAAATAATACCTAACCTCAGATACCTTAGAGATGTTTGGGCCTTCACGCCCCGGCCACACTGGGTGCTGCCGCAATAGGGCATATTGTGGTTACGCTAAAACAAAATATTAAATACATCAACTAGCCCAACATACATTTCCTTTGAAATTTTGACAATGGGAACTGCATTATATCAGTCAGGGAATACAGTCGGTGCTACTACATACGAGGTATTCAGGGGCATTCAATGATCGTGTTCATTTTTATTCGCCAGTTAAAATTGTTCCCGAACCCCCTGCTTGTGTATCAAAGAGCAACAGCGGTAGTAGGGGTGGTGGTAGTGAAGCAGATAGAAGTGCTTCAGCTCAGGTCTACGCGACATGTCAAGCCGGAAGAGAAGAGAGCATTTAACATGGAGTTAAGAGAACGAGTAATCAAAACAAAAGATGTATTCCCACACTGAATCCCCTGCGCATAGAAACAGCAAGTTAGGAACGACGAGGAAGACCACACAAAGAAGTGATAGCAAAGACGGTGTGAGAACTGAAAGAAGCAAAGTAGGCAATAAAGACAGAAGTCCCATAGGCCCATCTATAGCTGAGGTAACATAACAGTGTCCCCCTGGGGGATGCTAGTCCTCATAGCATACGATAGCCCTAACTAACCTAATTTCATTACCTATCCTGGGTTGAAATCACACCATAAGCCATGATTTATGCTTACGTATTTTAGAGTTATTTCATTCGACCTAGACGTCTGAGGGAACAATCATTTTCCTACGCAATAGAAATATGGAGTATTTATATTATTATCCTCACTACTTTGATGCCCTCCCCCCCCCTAATTTACGAATGAATCGATATGAGAATTAATCGATATTAAGCAGCTGCAATTTCATGGGTGTTTTTGTTTATAGGAGAACAAGGAGCAATATGTTTTTTTTTGCTTACAAAAGAACATGGAGAGATAATATGAAAGCTTTTGTCTACAAAAGAACATGGCATAAAGCGATATTACGAAAAAACTATGTTTTATTTAATACAATGAAGGCAAAAAAAAAATAACTACTGAAAGCTGATTTTGATTTACGGGTGACAATATTTCAATTATTCATCCCTATTTCTTTTAGTCAATTCTAATCAAACGAAAACTTACTTTCTCAACACTGAAGATTTTGGCGTTCTGATCTTTTTTTCCGATATGCCTCTAACTTATCTTATTTGACTATTGTGAACGTTTCAATTATTGTCACTTCCAATTGGGGATCTTTGTACCTTCCTGAAAGAAGATCCCATAAGTTTTCAGCAGTAGAGCGGTTTGAAATTCCGGCGTTCAGAAACAGATTCCATTAATTCCCTCAAGTCACAGTGGATAATTCCATCATGTCCTACCTCCTATAATCTAAATATATAACTGATTTAAGATTACTCTTCAGTAAATAGAAATGCTTTTGACACTGATGAAGAAATTTCATTTTTGAATAAAGTTATTTTCGTCGTGAAGTAACGCATATGAAGCCATTGAGATCATAGAAGTTATTCTATTTCAAGTTAAATGCCTAGTGACTGTGGAGTTTACGAATTACTTTCAGTCTTTGCACTACGTAATCTCAAACCTACAATTCAGAGCTCAATGGGGGTTGGACCTCATGTTCACACACTTCTTTCCAACGCTGATCACAATTTTTAACATGATATTCATTTTAATTACAACATTATTTCATCAAAATTATTACAGTTTTCAAAAGTTCTACAAGTGAAATGAATTCGTTCTACAAATCTATGAGCTTTATGCATCGCAATTATAAAGAAAGCAATTACTTTTTAGCTGGCACAGTCGACAATACATTGAACTTCAACGTTTACTTTTGTGAAAGAAACGTCAGCTTCATTACTTTCGCATTTTATGAACAACTCAGCATTGGCACAGGTACATGAGTCGCAGGTACTGGTGTGGCTACTGGTGTGGCTACTGGTGTGGCAACTGGTGTGGCTACTGGTGTGGCAACTGGTGTGGCTACTGGTACAGGCACATCCAGTTGCATGTACTGGTGGAGGCACATCTAGTCGCATCGACTGGTGCAGGCACATCTAGTCGCATCGACTGGTGCAGGCACATCTAGCACATTTAATTACTAGGTCTGGTATTAGGTTATCTATTTACTAGCACCAGCATCGGTGCTACGGATTTCTAGGGCCGTGGGGAGACGCTCATCACGAACGGCGTTTCATGCGCCACTGAAACTGGCGTGCGTCATCATTTCCTCGGAAGGAGACCGAGAGACATAATTATAAATTTACTAATGCCTTGAAAGTGGCGTCTGTGCTTGAGATTTTGAGGCAAGAAGCGTCCATAACAGTCGTCGTCTGCGGCGCATTTCTCATCTAATTAGTCCGTGCTACGGTCTCGCAATAAAAAGCGAGGCGGCCTTTTGGTGAGCGCCTCGTAAGAAGTCTCGGGAGACAGAGTTACTGATAACACACGGGCGCTGGGCCTCATAAATAATATCGAGAGAAAAAAAGGCAAGCGATGACGGAGGAGCTTTCCCAGACGCCCAATTAGGGAGGGCAGGCCCGCCGTTCGGGCCTTGTCATCCAGCTGGGTTAGGCCTCCTCCAATCGCAGATAGCCATTCGAAAACTTGCCCGTGTGATTGCACGCAATATTTATCGTACTTGTAGCAATTTTCTTGCTTTCACTTACGTATTGGGTGGATTTTGAAGAATTCGTGCCGGGATGGGCTCGAGGCAAACACGCGGGTGGGCACGACCCAAATCGCAGTCGAAATTTCTAGGTCAAGATGTTCATACGTCAATTATTAGAGAGTGTGTGGTGAGTGTGTGTGAAGAGTGTGTGTGGAGAGCGTGTGTGGAGAGCGTGTGTGGAGAGTGTGTGTGTGGAGAGCGTGTGTGTGGAGAGTGTGTGTGGAGAGCGTGTGTGGAGAATGTGTGTGGAAAGTGTGTGTGGAGAGCGTGTGTGTGGAGAGCGTGTGTGTGGAGAGTGTGTGTGGAGAGCGTGTGTGGAGAGTGTGTGTGGAGAGTGTGTGTGAAGAGTGTGTGTGTGGAGAGCGTGTGTGGAGAGCATGTGTGTGGAGAGCGTGTGTGTGGAGAGTGTGTGTGGAGAGTGTGTGTGGAGAGTATATGTGGAGAGTATATATGGAGAGGGCATGTGCAGTTATAGAAACGCCACCTGGCTATACTTGTCTAGTATACACCTCCTGGCTATACCTGTCCAGTCCAGACCACTGACGAAACAATTTAAGCGAACGAGGTCCGGAAAAAATCCTTCAACTTTGAGTCATTTGCTTTGGATTCATGCAATGTAAGAAGTGAAACTAATGATATATTTAACATGGTTCATATTAAAAAATTTAATTAACTAAACAGTAGATACATTTATTGAGTAATTTTTACTGACGGATGGGTGTTTTTGTCTCATTCAGGAGGTTTTGTCCCATCCAGGGAAGTTTTGTCCGATGCAGGGAAGTTTTGTCGCATGCAGGGTTGTTTTGTCCCATGTAGGGAGTTTTGTCCCATGTAGGGGGTTTTGTCCCATGTAGGGGGTTTTGTCCCATGAATCTGGTTTTGTCCCATACATCTGGTTTTGTCCCATGCAGGGGGTTGTGCTCCATGCAGGGAAGATTTGTCCCTGGGATTCTTGTCTCATAGTTTTTCCCTATGAAATTTTCTCAGAGGAAGGTTACAGCTGCAAGGGGTTCCGTCCCGCTGGGAGGTGTTGCCTTACCTCCCAGGACCGGCACGCCTGCGCAGTTTGAACCGACACACCGCCATCGCAGCTCAGAGCTGCTTGCTATGCCTATAGGAATTTGAAAGGGAGACTGCGCATAAGCGTCAGATTCGCAGTTAAAGTCTTTCAAGGGGGTTTAAATCATTCTTCCATTTCTATGTGGTACCTCGGTTGTGGGTGGAGAGGAGATTATAGAAATATACTTAGTCAGGAACTAGCTCTAACGCTGTGGAGTTGCTCACTCTGTCGGGTCCGCTCTAACGCTATGGAGGTGCACCTGCATTTTAAGAATAGTTAGACGTAGAAAACATAAATTGTCGATGGAAGTACAAAGGTCTTATTCAAATCGCTTATTGCAATCGACACTTCCAGAATTAATACTTTAAAATCTATTGATATAGTTTTTATTCGGAGCAGGTATTCGAAAGCACCACTGAGTTCTGTGTGCCCACTGAGCCAGCAATCCAGGAGAGCACACAGTGCTATCCCTGGTGGTATTCTGAGCAGATGTGGAGGACAGACACTCAGCAGATGTGGAGGACAGACACTCAGCAGATGTGGAGGACAGACACTCAGCAGATGTGGAGGACAGACACTCAGCAGATGTGGAGGACAGACACTCAGCAGATGTGGAGGACAGCCACTCAGCAGATGTGGAGGACAGACACTCAGCAGATGTGGAGGACAGCCACTCAGCAGATGTGGAGGACAGACACTCAGCAGATGTGAAGGACAGCCACTCAGCAGATGTGAAGGACAGACACTCAGCAGATGTGAAGGACAGCCACTCAGCAGATGTGCTATTGTAATGATGGCAGCAAAACTTCGTAAGTGAGTGAGCTGCAAATCCTTCATTTTCTTCGGGCTTGGAGGAGTATCTGCACTGCCGTTCAGGAATGCCCTGGCAGGGAATATTATATCCTACTTTGCAACTAATTTCAGAGATCCGGCACAGTAAGCGCTTTGAAAGCTATCGTCCACTTGAGTGAACATTTGCACATTATTGCTTTAATTTTTATTCTGACTGTCTTAAAATACACGGAGCATTTTTAATACCTGCCATTATGTTTGCTCTCGTGTGGCGTTCGACATCCCATTAAATATCTCACTCAAATATTGCCTCATAAAAGAACACAAGTCAGATAAGCCCCAAGGGGCTGGAATAAAATTTACAAGACTAATTTCGCCGGCGTCGAGCACATGTTCACACGATGCGCACACAACACCTGCGCTCTACGACACAACCCTGAGCTACAATTCCCGCATAACTCAGAAAAAGTTCTCACGAACGAAATAACTTTCGTTTTAATGAGGGCACGGAGGGAGAAGGGCGAAAGTACGACCGAGTTTTGGACGAGAATAATTGCGAAATCGGACACCTCATGTGTGTCAGAGCGGAGCATCTTTTTCCGTCGGCCATGGCGGTGCTGGTCCGGACTGTGTTACGAGATTCCGCAATTCGAGAGCTCGAAAGATGAAGATTGACGACAGGACGCTTCGCGAAGCCGTGACTGAGGAAGATACATGAAAGTCAACAGAAGAACGGACTTGAGTGATGGAGGAGAGCAGAATGATTGGACTCGTTCAAGTGAATATGAGGCACGTAAGAGAAGGCAATGACGACGCACGATGAAGGGTTTTACGTAATCTTGACTGGAAAAGATGCGCGCGTGACAATGAAGAAACTCACAAACCCTGCATTTGGGAATGGAGTGCACGAAATAATTGAAATTTGGAGACCAAGACACTAGAGAAAGTTAGCATATAAATAAATTGAAAAGATTGTTACCATGGCAAATTTGAATATGTTAGGTAAAGAATATAAAGAAAAACTTTCAACCATTGGAATTTTATTCCGTTGAATTCATCTCGGCTTCTTGATACAGGAGAAGGAAGAAATTGATTTATTATTATGAATACTATTATTATTAGTAGTTGTTACTTTAAAGTTCCTAATACACATGGAATGCGATCTCATGCGATCGAAGAAAGGGGAGAAATTTAGTATGGACTATAGAGGACGAGAAGTCGATTCATAAGATGCGTTCCCACATAAGTTCCGGTGCACTTAGAAACAGCTTACTAACAATAGATAGGAAGAAAAGACAAGGAAAAGAGAGCACAGAGAAGAGAACGAGCTGGTGCAATGAAGCTAGCCTTGCAAATCTTGAACAGGAGATCGGTTACCTGCAGGGATGGGTTCGGATGAACAAACTCGTGTAACTTCACCTCAATAAGGAGCATACTTGTATGTAATTCGCTCGCAGAGAAGCATACATGAAAGTGCAACCATGGAAGGTAATGGACAAAGTTGATGAGATGCAGAAGCAGAAAAAAGTTTTACAAAAATATAATACACGCTTGGCAAGTAAAATTCAGGGTCGAGGAGGGGGAAAAACTTCAAAAGAATCTCAACGGAAGCTGTTGTTATTGACCTTGTGATGAAACTTTACGAACTTGACGGGGTATGTAAACTACGCCATTTGGAGCCTGACTCTTCTTGCAGAACTTCAAGGAGGAGGCNGGCGGAGGCTGGCTCTGCCTCAGGCGGAGGCTGGCTCTGCCTCAGGCGAAGGCTGGCTCTGCCTCATGTTCATGTCAACTGTCGTTAACTATGTGCAGCGTATGCCATGAAAGCTGTTAGGCACGTGTGAATATAAACAATATAATCGTACAAATCAAAGAAATGGAATTCGCGAATAAAATCAATGAAACGTATCTTAGCTCAAATGAGTTCATAATAGCCAAGTAGATGTATATCGAAACACTACCTTACTTTTTCTTCCACATTTGAACAATAAGATAACGCAATTGATCTAATTATCGTCGTCAGAACGAATCCAATAATCCATCGGACGGTAGCATTTACATCCCTGCGATGGTTAGAATTATCTAACAAGAATTTTGTAGGAGAGCTGGAGTGTAAAGCTCCACAGAGATTTAGTGCGACGGCTCAAGTCCGATGCGTTGCGTGACAGCGAGCTGCTGCTTGCACTGGTGGGCTGGACTTGCCAGGTCGATGGAGTTTGTTCGCCTTGAAATTCTGTTGATTTTGCCAAGATTTTACCAGAATTATTGCTGCAACAATATCAAGAACTTAAACACGAGCGAAGTCAACCGACGTTGCAAATTCAATCTTCAGTTCCGAGCTCGGTGCCCGGCACGTCACAGGGCGTAGGACTCCAAATGAGGTCCGCTAGTGTGATCAATCCATCCCGTGACAGCTAATGACTTATTTGTTGATCACAGTACGCATTGATCACACTGGAGGGCTGGATTTGGCCCGAGGGCCATGGATTGGAGACCACTGAGCTAAACAAACGTAATTAAACCAACCCTACCGCCTATCCTGTGGCCTCTAATGAGCATTAAAATATGAAAAGCAGTACAGTTATTGTTAGTATTTTGATACTAAATGAAAGAATATTACCCCATGTTGACCACACCCAAGTGATGACCAAATTTGAGGCAGCCGAGGCTGACGTGATGCTGCAGCGCGCACGACTGGAGAATTGTCAACGCAGACCTAAGCACTTTTTTTAAAACAATACATTAACTCTTTATGGTCTAAATAATTTTATTGTGGACTAGCATTTCTCCATAATATGCGTTTTTTATCTGAAGGTACATCAATACTACATAAGGTGTAAAACGAACTGAGATAACTTAAGAAGACATACAATATTTCCTGCTTGCAGACTGTATTTTTGTAGAAAAAACCGCACCGCACATGTACAACTGCCCATATTCAATGAAGCGATTTTGGTTCGTAGAGCTTCAGTGCAGGGTGGCAGGTGGCGTACGCTGCAATGCATAATACGAGATATATTACAATCTTAATTTGTCCAGGGGCGCAAGTTAGCAAAAAACGCTCATTTGTTCTCGGAAAACTGCTCTGGTAGACAACTGTAATTCGGTAGACACTGCTCCGGTAGACTACAAACAAAACTGCTTTGGTAGACAACAGTGATTCGGTTATCGTTGGAATTCAATCCGTTTAGAATTAAAATACATTAATAGGATGCAAATGAATTCACGCATTTCCATCAAGCTCAGCGGACGGGAGGAAATTAAATATCCAAGCAATGGTATCCAGTACCGATCAATTTCAGAGACACACCAACAGCTTTGGCAGTACGCATTGATCGCCTCCACATTTGCCTGCCATTCGTTCGAAGGCCTGCACCCTGAACAACAAACATCATTGCTGTAGCACTGCAAAAATCCTGTAATCACAAGCTCGAGGAGCTGCAGAGTGGTAGTGAAATTCTTCGGTCGCTGTGTGGATTTCTAAGGAATTATGTTGAATAATGCTCCTGGTGCAATTTGGTCCAGAATCTCACTTTGAAAATAAATTTTGCTCATGCAGATATTCGGTGGATTCCAGCGGAAAAAAAAGTGTCCGATATTCTGTAATTCTACCTTAGGTATATACAAATTTAAAAGGAATATTGAGTTCGTACGAAGAAAACTTTTGTTTATAATTAATCAACTCGAAGCTACAAGCATAAGACGATGTTTCCGAAGCATATTTCGAATGCAAAATATGTCAGCCATTAATATGCTGTAGTTCAGGCAAGGGCTTGCAATTGGCCGCCAAGATTCGTTAGCCTACAGATTGCCATCACAAGCAGAAGCATCAGCCTTTACTTCTCCACTCAATGCTCTAAATATTTGGAAATGCATCAAGTGTATAAGGATTAATTAAAAATCATTAACTTTTCGTAGTATTTTCTCGCATGACAAGAAAGTCGGCACGTAACTTTCTTGAGTCGATTACATTTCACTGCACCTCAGTGCTTTTTCAGGCTGAGACAGCCTTTCTTTTCATTTCAAATATCCCCAATGTCTTTCTTCCATCGGTAACGAAGGAATAAATTAAAAAAAGCCGAGAACCTGAGGGCCCGAGCACCGGTCGCATGGAAAACGAAGTTGCATGTTCCTCATGATTGAATTAAGTTCAGTGAAGTTCGAGGTAAAGCTGGCCACCGCCGTGGGACTTCGTTATTACAGTTATTAGCCTCCGAGGCACCGGGACGTGACAGACGATCGGCCATGGCTTAATAATATTTCGATCTGAGCTAAAAACGTCCACGAGTCAAGGCCTACTGTTGCAGAGACCATTACTGCAGTCATGCAAGTCGAGGTAATACCGGTCTGCTCTCTTGCTTTTCCAAAGGTATGAAGAATTATTCGTCGGAGATTGTGGTCATATCCTGATCATAATAATTTGACGACCGAGATTCGTGCGACTGATGGTGAGGTGCGTCATGCAATATTTAGAAAGGTGCCATTTGGATTTTTTTAGCTACCCAGAAGCAAAGTAATTGGTATTCAAATGCTCTACACAAATGAAGTTTACCTTCAGTTTCAGAAGTGGAAGACTGCATGATGACTAGCGAGCCAGTAAATATTTGTCCCGTGCATTTATTTTGGAGCTGATCGGAAATTGTCTCCGAGTTGATAGAAGCCGTGCCCCCAAAACCCAAAAAAGGACAAAATGAGAGCACCATATTACCACAATAATCATGAATAGTTATCCTACTACAGGGTCGAGTTAATCCGATTTGAACAATGAACTGTGGCGGTGTTGGCTCTGGCTGTGCAGAGCGGTGGCCTACTTTTGACTTATGCTGCACGAAGCTAAAACAGCGCAAGAATGTCAATTAAATGACAGGATACTTATCGTTTCCAAGCTCTGGCCTTGCACGATTAACGATCATTGACAACTTCATCTTTATTGAAGCAGTGACCTCAGTGGCCTGGATGGTGCGCAGCGAGACGTACATGCTGATTCCACGGTATAAGTAATCTTGAATGCATGTCATTGGGTGGTTTGAGCTGGGACGACATTTCATGTAGCTACAAAGTCGGTCCATTGTCATTGCGAGGGTTCAATGGAAGATGACAAATCAATGGAGAGTGTTTTTCTATAACGACCTCCTGCCATGCGTCACGGTCGTTACGGTGCTATGCAGCGCACATCAGCAATGGTGTCACCAAAATTGAAGCATTTCATTCGTGCTATTGCCCTCGTAAAGCCATTTTCAAATCTAGGCCTCTGAGGCTGAATTCGGAGAAAAATGAGACGTGCCTAGAGTGAACGCTGAGTGTTCGGTTGATGGAAACGGAATGTTGTCACGTCTTTTCATTTATTATTTGATGATAAAAAAGAAGTTATTAGGTATCTCACTTCACACGCAAATTCTAGCAAGATCGAGTGGCTGCGAGTTACGATTGTTTTTTACTGAAGAACAAGTCTATGTGAGATGATGAGGGCAAAAATGGTAATGAACGTAGAAATGAGCATTTGCCTCTCGAGTGATGGAGCAGTTCCAGTTTTCAGCTGATCTCAGTGCAGAACTTCATCGTGGCCCCCAATGACACAAGCTATTGAAGGCTAAGAATACCTTGCATAAACAGGCAAGTCCAGTGCTGTTATTTATTCATACACACATTCCCACAGAGCTCACGAAATCTGGACTCAATTTTTTACGCGTCCACTAGAGAAGAATAATTTCTCAGGGAGAACACAGCCATCAATATCCCAGTAAAGTGCGTCAAAGGAGAAGATCCGGATCCATAAACACGGCGCCTGAGGATGGTGGACGACAGAAGCTGCCCTTGTTGTGCCCTCCAACTCGAGCCGTGTTGCTTGTTGTGCTTCCGATAACTGGGAGATGGATGGCGCTGCTCCATGCGTCACGGTCCTCTGACGCCTCCCTGCCATGGCGGGGGGAGGGGATGCTGGCATTGGCAATGGTTTGGACTTTATGGCGTCGCTTAAATTGATTCGAAACGTGCAAGCGGCTCAGGGAACGTGAGGCGGTGTCCATTGACGACATCCTCTCCCAGAATTCCAATTTCAGGTCAAAAATTGGCCATAGTTCTGGCAGCTTTGAGAACATGATATACGGTATCACGTTAATTTTGTTTTAAATTATTATTGCAACTAGAATTGTAATTTTTCAGTACTACAAATACTCTTCTCAGGAACGTTGGCGCTATCCACACATTGGGGATACGTTGAAAATTCTGATTCAGATTCCCAAAAATAGAACGATGAAATAATTTTTAAAATAATTAAAACTACATAAGGATGAAATATTTACACTAAAAAATACCAGGCGATAAAATCCAATGAATTGAATTCAGATTTTTTCGGTGCTACAGAAATAAATTAATTGAAACTTAAAAATTATAGCAGATTTCTAAAAATCTTCCTGGATTCAAATCTGTGAAAAAATGGAACATTTTTCGAGGCCGTCATAAAATTTTTAATGCAATGATTCTATTGATGAAAGCAAGAACTGAATCTCAAGTCAGAAGAATGGCCCAGACCACGTTTCGTCGGCAGAGTGCGGTCACAGTCACACCGGAGCGGTCCCACGCATCGCTCGCTTTCCCCTGAGCCAACAGGTGAGTAATGAAAATAAAAACAAGGAAAAATCCTGTCAGATACATCCCTTTGCACACAATACAGGAGCACAGATAAAAGTACAATGTAGAACTAATGTTTTGAAATTG
>VOMN01141912.1:0-12622 GCA_014899125.1 Orchestia grillus
TGGCCTGTGTGTTGTGTGGCTGTGCGTTGTGCGAGTGTTTGTGCGCTCTTTGTACTGTGTGCACATTGTGCACGACTTATATTTACTTTTCTTTATGTGTTAAAGCTTTCGTTTGCTGTCTCACTCGGAGCTGGCGCCTGTATGTACCGCATGAGTTATCTACGCTGCAATAAAACATCCGATCTTTTATCTGGTGGCTTCATTCTACAAGTTTTAGTCTAATCAAAATATTTTGAAGGATATCTAAAATAAATGGCGTTGGTTCAAATACAATATTAAAGTCCTTTTTCATATATCGTATCCCCTTTATCGGATATGAGGCAGGCAATAAGGTTAGGTTAGGTTAGGTTAGTTTAGGTTAGTTAGGTTTGCCCATCGTGTGCAATGGAGACTGGCGACCCCAAGAGGTACTGCTAAGTTACCTCAGCCATAAATAAAGCTCCGGGAATTCTGTTTTTTTTTTTGTGCCGACTTTACTTTTTCCAATTTTTACACTTTCTCTGTCACTTTTTTGTCTTGTCGTTCTATCCATTCTTAACTTGCTGTTTGTGTGCGCAGGGGATCCTGTGTGTGAACACAACTTGTACATAAATTTCACGTTTCTACCGTCCATTCTCTGTTGGTGCCCCGGTTTAATGGCCACGTGGCTTCCCTAATGGCGCACGTGTGTCGCTCAGGTGCGCCTGAAGCAGGGCAGCGTGGCCGAGCTGCAGCTGCAGGCGGCCGCCGACCGGAGACTGCAGCTAATGGAGGCCAGACACGACCGACATTTGCAGGTGACCTGACGTCTTCTTCTATGCAGGGAGGGAGGGAGGGAGGGCGACGTGCCTTGTAACTGTGTTGTTTTTTGCCGCGACGTGAGAAACTCTCGCTCTCGTGTCCGGCAGTGCGGGTATTGGTCCTGTCTGGTAGCCTGGATACAGCACTCTCTCTTACATAACAGCGCTTATTGGTTGGATGAAATTAACTCAGCTCTTTAATAATTACGGTAACTAACCGAGCAGTGCATGGCTGACTCTATTAGAAAGTTTTATTTTCCAAAAGGATTTTGTTTGGATTGCGGGAATACTTGAAACCCTGCTTAGTGCCCTTCATCAAGGACAGAAATAGTTGACCCTGATAGCGTTTTCTCTTCTTGAAATATTGCAACTTGAGTAACTTGTGTCTGCAAATAAGATGGGTTTATCGCAGCCCAGCGCGTCTGTACATGTGTGCGTGCAACAAGTCATCGGTAGCTTGGATACGGCGTGAAAACGGTCACCGCAGACCTGATGCTTGGGAGTGTTTTGGCGCAAATCATTGAGGATTGAAAAGCTCTTCAAACTTAATACATCAATAAAATTTAAGTGACTGGCAGACATTATATGAGGATAACGTCATCAGGAAATCCAAGTTATTCTTTGATTTCTGTTATTCATATTTTCTTGATGCAAACAGAAGTATGAATAAGATACGATTTTTTTCTCACAAAAAATATAGACCAGAATAAAGAGCGAACGTCACAAAACCAAGACGCCACACGTCAGCGACACACAACACGTCTACTAGGAGATGGGGGTGGAACCTGCATCAACGTAAGGACCAAGGAACGTAGTGTTCAAGGTACAACAAGTTCCTCTACACTTAATGCACCACACAGCCACACGTACATGCAGTACGTTTGGTACACCACACAACCACACTAGTGTACGTGTCGCACACTTGGAGTAACACGACTTATCCCTACAGGGAGGAGGGGACCCTCGGGACCAGTCCAGGGAGCGCGGCCCTCCCGAAGAGCGGCGGCATCCCCCTAGGTACGTGAGGCAGCTGCGTGCATGTGGCGTGCGTGTGGCTGTCTGTCTCTGGTGTGGCTGTGGTGTGGTCTGCTGGGTCGGACTCCTAAGAACGCCAGTACTTGACGTCATAATTCAATTGATCTTAAGGGTCGCAGTGCAAGAAATCTTGGGAGTGGAGGTCGGAAACCTAGTAATTGTAGGAATTTGAGTTCCAGTTGGACCTGAGAACGTCGTCCTCGAACGTTGTCAGTTAGGCCGCTGTGTGGTGGGTGGGGTGCGGGGTTGTGGTTTGCGGTGTGGCGTGGCCAGTACAGGAGATAGAGGGCACAGTATTCCAGTGGTTGTGGTGGAGTTCCGTTCGAGTGTAGATGCAGGTTTTCATTCGGTCAGGGTTGCCTAACCAGGTGTGCGAGACATTTCAGGGGGGAGGGGTCGGGGGCGAGAGAAATACGTATATAAAATATTCCTGCTGTGAAATGTTTTTTGGGGTGTCTCGATTTAATTTGTATAAATTCACCTCTTTTATATTGGAGTAGCCATAAATTAGTAGGGGACGTTGGTACAGTAATAGTTTCTTAGGTTTTAAGCGTAAAAAAAAGATTGAGAACCACAACTCAAGTAGTTGCCTCCAATTGTCAGTTCAAGCTCAACAGTTGTGCTCCCTCTCCTGCTGCCGCTAATGTTGCTGCGCTTCTTTTTCGAAAGTGGGAACTGGAATTTAAATATTCATGGCGTCTCATTTTGTGTTATTCATTCTATTCTTGTTTCCCCTTGAGGTGGCTCATTGTTCACTTTGATAGTTCTTTGAGTGTGTAGTTCGGTTCCTGTTTATTGCCTTTTGTGGTTGCCTTCACTCGAGACATGAGCAACTCACTAACCGCAGTGCAGTCAACACCGAGTGGGCTCACCACAGCCTTGTGTGGTGACCCATACGACGGGCACCTGAGTGCGGCGTTAGAGCGTTACCTGTTGTACCTGTTGTGCCTGTTGTGCCTGTTGTACCTGTTGTGCCTGTTGTACCTGTTGTACCTGNGTGCCTGTTGTGCCTGTTGTACCTGTGTCTGTCCAGTGATGTGATGAGGGGTGAGCACCAGGCCACTTGCCGCTGTCTCCCAAGCCTCGAGTTGGCCGGAAACATGCCCAGCGTTGCACCAGTAACTCTGACAGACAGCCATGAGAATAACCCATAAATGATGACGCTGGTGCCCCTCCCCTTGTTTATGGCTGAAATTTTCCGTCTGTTTCAGTGATCGACATCAGCAGCAGCAGCAGCGGAGCGCTGCGCCTCGTAAAGATGAAGAGCTTGGTGAGATCCTGCTCTAGGTCCTGATCTATTACTTCAGATCCTGCTCTAGGTCCTGATCTATTACTTGAGATCCTGCTCTACTGAGCCAAGTCGTACGCCAGCTAGGCCTTGTTCTACTGCTTTAGGGCCTTTTATTCCTGCTGTAGAGCGCTATGCGTCCCCTGTGGGGGCCTCTTTGTAGAGCTGTCGTGTCTTCGATAAAATTCGTGTCGTGTCTTGGTAAAATGATTGCGGTATCTATGTTACGAAACGTAAATGAATATCGTGTCTTTTTTTGTGCGGTGCGATTTTTATTGCGTAACATAGGCCCTTGCGTATATTACGAACAATCGGCGAGTTTTTTTTGTGGTACTCGGTATTTCAGTACACGAGCTCAGATCAGTTGCCGCACGTAGCGATCACCGGCGCCCAGAGGGGCTTAGGTGAGACTGTGTGTCCATTTCTTGTGTTGTTTGACATGTGCATGGATTGTCCAGTTGTTTTAATAGAATAATTTATTGTTCCTTAATTTGCTTTGACTCATTACTCATTTTATTAATCACATTTATTTGACCGTCGCTTTTTCCAAGGCAATAGCCAGTAAGTTCGTTCGTATCTCCACAACGAAAATAACCCTCAACTTTGGGCTTGTGAACAGCAGTCTCTATGTACGTGCACCGCCTAGCCCTCTAGTGGGGTCCTTGCTATTCTTGTGGACATAGCAAACTTTTTCTGTGTGGGAAACAGAGCCAGTCTTGAACCAAAGACCACATATCCTCTGTCCGTGCCCAGGAGGAGGAGGGCACGTGTGATCACGTAGCACTGGGTCACGACAGTGAAGTAGTGCGGAGGTGTGCGGGGGGGACCGCTCCCCCCTGCCACGTGTGCCGTAGTGGGGGTGCCTGCGTTTGCGGCGCTGTGTCTTGCTCGTGGCGGAGGAGGAAGCAGAGTCGTGTGGGTCTGAACAGTGAAGTCCTACGGAATGCCCCCTCGTTTCCACATTAAAGGAAACACTCATAAATGTACAACGAAAAAGTCATCGACATTAAGGCAGCTCGTGAGCTATACCGTTTCTATCTCAAGTAAGGGCAAAGCTACGAATTTTTTAGCCAGTAGTTAGACGATGTGCGTGATGAACGACTTAGTAAATTTTAACGGAAGAATGCGTGTGTCGCTATTTATATATACATTATGAGGCGTTACGTTTTGAAACGATGCCTGCCGGATGCACCTCGTGAGGTTAGATGATCCCTTTGGCCGTCCGCAGCATGCTTTTTTTTAATGTAATCCTGAACTCCTTCACTTCCGTCTGACTGGCTGCCGACCTCCTCCTTAGCTACAAATTAACTCGTTAGCAAATGGATGGAAGTCAGAGAATTTTGATAGGAATTGACCTCAACTGAAGCTTATTAATGAAAAACAAAAAAATTCATGGCATCTGCAGATGAGAAACGCTTTTTTTTGCGCTGCAAATGTGCCCGCTTGCGGAATTTCCTCTTACGACGAGACGGCAGAAGGACTCGTGCGTCAGTTCGTAGGTAAGAGATATTACTCGCACCTAACCTCATTTTCTGCTTTGAGAACCCTCGACTACTGCGACATGTGAGGAACCGTTGCTCAATGTACATATGTTAGTATAGACGCTGCAGTAGCTGAGAGTTACAGAATTTATTGTTTGCATGATACATTTTTGTTACTGTGCATGAGTGCTTATTGCTCTGATGTTGTGTATTGTAGAGCGTAGCCTTCAAATATGTATTAAGAGACGCTCACCTGACGTCAGGGCTTCTTTCTGAGCCCTGAAGGGAAAGTTGTTGCGTGTAAGAAAAGTCGACTTGTTTATTATAATTAGAACCTGATAGCAGGGCTCTGTAGCAAGAAGGTGCAGGCCGTTGGTGCCTTCCAAGGGGTGGAACTGAGTGTAGTGCTTCACGAGCTGGGTCCATTCGACTCTGCGTCAAGAATAACTATAAGAAAGGACATGTACAACGGACTACCTGGCTGTGCTAGCGAAAGCCATCACAATTTTTATCATGAAGTTCGTGTTGTCGTTAAAATATTTACTAATTAGTAGCTAAATGTAGCACAGAATAATATTAATGAGCATGCGTCCCACAATATGGTTTATTTTTGAGTACAGAGGAACGTTTGATAAAGTTCATATTAGCCTCATTTGTTTACATCAAATAAGCATCAAAGCTCAATTTTAAATATATGACGGGGAAGAATCACACTAGGTCATTCATGAACTACTGTCTTTCTATTTAAAAATTAAATGATGATATTTCACTGTACAACAAAACTCGTTTATGAAGGCACAATATAAGAAAAAAATCTTATCCTTCAAAACAAAGAAAATCACAGAAAATGGTGTCTTCATTATAGATTGCAAACCGATTATGTTTTTCTGTGAAATGTGCAATGACGTCATCTAGTGAAACATTTTCAAGTAGAGTTAGCTCGCCAAATGTCGATTAGACTGAAATGCGAGCCTTCTTGATTGATGTCTGTAGAAGCTCTTTATTCTTTTGCTACTCTATGTTATGGAGTCCACTCAGGAGCACGTGTGCCGAGTGTGGTTGTAATTCGTCACACTGTGTGTCATTGCCATAGAGCTTTTCGATAGCAGATTGAACAACAACAACCAATCTCTGACGGCAACATGCTCTACGCCTGGCCTCCTTGGTGAAGCTGAGCCCATATCTCACGAAGTCAAAAATCCTTTGATGAAGTCTTCTCAGTGAACGTCTAGAGACTTATTGAGGATTTAAATCCAAAGTTGCGGATTTTAATTGGCATAGGCTCAGCTATGACTGTTTAATGCGCATTAAATTAATACATTCTTTATGTTTACGTAACTAAAAAACACAGAAAACATGATGTGTTCACCAAATCCAGACAGAAACAGCTGATGCCACTTCGGTGACCCTCCATTTTGAAAGGGAAACTTTGTTGTAAACTGTAGAGGAATGAAAAAATCCATGCTCGAGATCTGAGTAACAACTCGAGTTACCTCTAGCAGAAATGCTAGAGCGACAGGTAAATGACATTTGACCGATGCTGTCGTAAAATGACTTTATTATTATTATTATTATTCAACTCGAGATGATCTTTGGAATAACTTCAGTGGGCATAAAATTACGTGCGTTATTGATGGTAATAAATCACAAACTTTGAGGAGCAAAATGCAGCGGTAACGTCTCATAACGAAAGCTAGATCGAAACTGGACTTCGCTAGCGAAGGCGGGAATGCGCCCGTGCATGTCCTTTCTTTTAGTTATCCTTGCTGTGCATCCATATTTAGTCGCTCTGTTTTTTCAGCTCCGTTGAAGCGGCATCCATATACAATGTACACGCTGAATGTCGCAAACAGAGGTGGAAATTAATCATAAAAAACTAAAAATTTTCAGAAATGATTGTTGCACCGAAGCCAGAGTAGACGCGGCTGCCGGTTTATCGCCTAAGTTTTGTGAACCGACCGCTTGCGCGGGCTGAATTAGCGTTAGTGAGAAATGTACTCCGAACTCGAACAGAACTCTGCGTATGACGGTGTATGGGAGCGGTGTGTAGGTAGTGAGTGAGGGGCGACGGACACGGCCCAAATAAGGTGCGCAGCTCTGCAGTAGTGCGCAGCTACTAAACTTCTTCTGGGCTGTGGCGGACTAAACTTGGTCAAATGATATAAATGTACGAACTTGAACGAAATAGAATTGATACGAATTACCATTTAAGTTGCTCCTCCGCTCTACCAAATGCAGGGTGGACGTAGGATTCACGTTGGCCAAAGAGGATCTAATTTGACTTGGTGGTGAGTGCAGTTGTGTCGCCTCCATTGGTGTGTACCGTGAATGTGACGCAACGTGGATGTCTGATCAATTTTGCATACAAGTCCATTCAGGAATTCATTCAAATCGATACTCCTAGTTTTAAATTCGTATAATTTCTGTTGTGATTTGTGAAGTACGTATTTTATTGCTCTGACGTTCACAGCAACTGCAGAAGTGACGGGCTTACTGCTATTGATTATTTTAAAATGCTGTGGGGAAACCCTCATGATACTCGTTCTGATGTAGCAGTCTCCTTGAGAGAGAGAGAGACCTCGTGCTTGACTTGAGCGGTAAAGTTTAGTTCAAGTACGTCCAGTTATTGAACTGCTTGTGTGCAGCTGTTCTGGCTCTTGTATTCCCAGTAAGGTAGTCACAGATACGAAAACAAGTCTCGTCATATTCTATTCAAGCTAAAAAAGCCTTAAAAGCTGCTAGTTATGACGCTGTCCCTGCTAAAGTTGCTATCTAAAAGTTACGAGGCCTTCTTCTAATTACGAAGCCTTCTGTTCCTTCTAATGCTAGGACGTAATGTAATGGTCAATATTTACGACGCTGCCCACGCCAAAGTTACGACATAGTCGTCACTAGTTACGACGCTGTCCCTGCTGAAGTGGTTGCCTCACTTGCTTTAGGCCAGTGCCGGCGCAGCTTTGGCCCCAGAGTGTCGTCAACACTTCACTGTTCCACGCGCCGAGTGCCGTGCGCTCAGTAGGTGTGATGTCTTCAACACACGCTGTTTCTTGGAACTAAACTACAGCTTACAACTGGAAGTGCTGTTTTACTGCTTTTGTTTCTTTCACACTCAATGTTGCATTATTTTGCCTTCAAAGAAAGTGACATGTATCATGTGAAAAATGTTATTCAGCTAGAAGTCGATACGGGCGGTGAAGAGTTGATGTTTGATGCATCTAATTGTAATCTTGTGTTCATGTACTCGACTAGCGATGTACTTCGTGCCCCCAACCCCTTCTCCCCCTTCTAGTAGACGTGTTGTGTGTCGCTAACGTGTGGCGTCTTGGTTTTTGTGACGTTCGCTCTTTATTCTGGTTTATATTTTTTGTGAGCTAAAATTCACGTTTTTTTTTCACTTCTGTTCGCATCAAGAAAATGTGAATAACAGTAATCAAAGAGTAACTTGGATTTCCTGATGACGTTATCTTCAAATTATGATGTTTCCAGTCACTTGAATTTTATTGATGTATTAAATTTGAAAGCTTTTGTAACAGCTGTCCCATTTTAACGATTTGCGCTAAAACCGGTGTCGCGTCCGAGCTTGAACAGCGGATGGTGCTGCCCTAGTGACATGCTCGAGAATTAGGTTCCCGTAAGCCTGTTCTCACGAGTTGGAGGACGATACACTCGGGTGTGCTCCGCCAGTGTGCGGGTGTCAACATTCATTTCTTTCAGTGTGTACTTTATCGTTTGTGGCGAGTGTAGCTCATGTGTTCTGGCAGCTTTCTGTGGATGTACCATATGCATCGTCTTGTTCTCTGTATGTTTTTTGTGTAATTACTGTAATAAGCGTTTTTTGTTGACAATTTTATGGGGTAATAAATATATATTTTGATACTGAACGTGTTCCTCTCGTTTGTTTTTGCCTTGCCTTGCTGTTCGTCTACTAAATGTTGCTCGACGCTTCTATCGCCCCCGCATGATGGGACCTAAAAATGCTTGATGCTGATTGCAACGTTTGATGAGAGCTTTCTTGATGGTTGCGCCTGTTGATGCTCATGTGCCTCTCCCAAGTCACAGCTGTTCTTCTTCTTCTTGACGCAAGTCCAGTACACCGACCTCGTCCCAGTCGTCCCAGGTGAGCCTCAGGTAGTTCTAAGGCGAGCAGGGAACTTTTGAGCTCTTCTGATGATATTTGTGGCCCTCATGGGATCTGTTGTGGCTTAGTGACGTGCTGGGCAGTGTGGCCCAGCCAGAAACTTGGAAACTTTTCGGAATGAAACTTTTCTACTGCATCATATAATATCATATAAATATATATGCCTTTAAAACATTGATGGCTTCAAACTTTTCAAACACGAGTAAAGACGTCATGACTTATATAAAATGAACACGTACGTGATGAACAACTGCCAATAAATAAAATTATACACTGACATACGTCAACTCAGTAGACGTATTCCAGGAGCAGAATCGTTTGTTTACATTCAGCACTCGCACGACTTCGTGCGGCCACACACACAGCCAACACACGACTCGGAAGAGCTTGTTTTTGTCTGCGTTTTAGTGTGTTCGCGTTGGCGGAGAGTTGGGTAGGGTAAACGGGGCTTAAGCGTAAGGGCCGGACGACGTGGTGTAACTGGGGCCTTCGAAGTCCTGCGGGACGGCACTGGGAAGAGACTTCATCTCATGAGAGCTCACAACCAGTGCAACAGATCAGTTTGAATAATAATAGGCATGTGATGCTTGCTTACCTGATCCGTCCGACCGTCCCTTTGTTATACTATTTAAGGATTTTGATAGGAGGAAATTCCCTGGTCCGTATTCAGCGAGACTGTCAGAAAAGGCAGTCCGTATCAGTGATACTGCAAATAACATTGGTTCATGTCGGAGTTACCGTAAATAAGAGGGCATGTTAAGAAATTAACATCATTTTTCCCGCCACTTTAGGCGGGGCACGTCTACTAGTTGCCTAATAGATACTGACATGACGATTGAGTGCGATCGGGATGTGCGGCATAAGTTTACTTTCTGTAGGGAAGCACTCAGTGACAGCGGTCACTTCACGGAGATCATACACCAGCGCTTTCCAAACTTTTACTGCCGAGGCTTCTGAGAAACCCACTGAATGGACCCTTTGAATTGTACAAGAACTCTAAAACATAGGAATATTTCTCAGGTTGGTGACAAACTTATAATTCTAATCATTAAGAAATTTAAATTGCAAATTTTTTCAGAGGTTAGTAATTAGAATGGTATACGCATGCTAATCATGAATGCGTATACCATTTAATTAATATTATAAGACAAGCGTTCCCACGTTGTCAAAATAACGAAATCGGGTGAAATCATTTTTTCTGTGACACTGATGCGGACTGCCTTCTCTAGCCACGTCTCGTTGATTAGGAATACGTACCCGCGAATCTACATAGATCCGGGAATTTTCTCTTAAATCCTTCACTATGTCAATAAATGGTTACAACCAAAATGCATATATCTGTCTACAGGGTGGAGCAAAAGTCACTTCTCCATTTTGAACATTCATTACAAGACAACTAATGCAGCTATAAAACTGCGTTACATAGGAAATGAAAGAGAAAATCTTGAGGTTTCATCGTCTATTGATGTTACGGATTTGAAACATTTTTTTAGCGGAATTTACACAATTATATCTCAAAAATGCCGAAATACAGTAAGAACCAAAGGGCAAAGATAGTGGAAAGTTATTTCTCTCGCAATGGATCGTTAGTTGCAGTATAGAGGAACTTCGCGAGAACATTTTATCAACAAAGGCTTTTCAAACGTTACATTATTGCAATGATGTCAAGATTCTAAGTTTTCGTCCCAACACCAAACAGAGAACACTCTAGCATACCGAGATCTGTACGAAATGTATGTGTAATTCAACGTGTTTCACTGAGTGGTGCAGCAGATTTAAAAACATCGACTAGGCAACGTTCCAGTCAACTAGGAATTTCACGATCATTGCAACGCATCCTAACAAAAAATTAAAAACTGTTTCCGTATAAAATTCAAGTAAAAGTATTGTTAAAGTTTGCAGACCATCATCAAAGAAATAATTTCGCACATGCATTTCCATTGCGGAAGAATAATGCGACTTTTACCTCTCTCCCAATCATGTCTGATGAGACTCATTTTTACATTCATGGGCATCTTAACAAACAAAACTGCCGAGTCTGGTGTGTTGAGAACCCTGGGATAATCCATCAGCATCAACTTCATGCACAGAAGGTTACCGTCTGGTGTGACGTGAGTACAAAAATCAATACTTTTTCGAGGACGTTGATGGTGCAACCGTGATAGTGAAAGGGGACACCTACAGACAAATAATACTGGGATATTTATGACATCAACGTGTCAGCCAGCCAGCTCATGGGTTCTTTGGCTCACTTGTGTTCTGCTGGGGGGCATGGTGCTGAGTGGGGTTCAGTCCGGTGACTGATCAGGTCAGCCCTCCGGTCGTTGGGTGGCCGCTCGGGTCCATTAGACGCTACCTGCGTGTGACGAAGGCGAACACATCAAGAAAACTCAAGCAGATGGACTTTAAATATTTTTTAAATGTAAATAATAAAATTGTAAATGAGCTTACTACATTCCGACCAGCGCGTCACGATTGAGAAATCGACTTATTCCACGAATGTGAGACTTTTTCGTGTCACTAAATTCTATGGTGCTCACGTATAACTAATGGAGTTGTTCAATCAACGTTGTTGTGTTAGAATAACTATTCGCTAAATATGCTCTGAATTGATCCTTTTTATTTTGTATGTTTATTCCTTTTTTACACAAACAAAGACAAAATTTTACGTTTTCATTGAAAAGCTATTATCTCCTATCGGTCAAAATTGAATGTTTTCAATGAACATCTTTTTCTTTAAGTACTAACTTTTGCTTAGAGAAGAAAAGTTTAGCTACCTTGTTAGCATAAAGTGCAAAATATCTGGAAAAAATCAGAAATTATTTCGGGGAAATTTTGGGAAATAATTGTTTTTATTACCAATCCATCACCGCTTGTTGGAGATTAGCTATAAATTTCATTTTGTTATTTTCTCATATCATGAATTTAACTTGTGCAAAAGAATTCTAGAACACTAAGAAACGCCTGCGTCAATTGACATAGAGTTGAGAAGCGGTGCCGCTGTGGCGACTGTGGAGGAAAGCAGTCACCCCGCAGTGCACAGTTACACGTACCTCGCACCACTCCTCAGATTGATTCAACCTGCGTTGAAATAACGATGAGACTTGATTTTGGTAATATTTTACATTAGATCAATGGCTGCACTTGAAGTTTTACTCAAATTAAAATAAATTACTTTCCATTGCGTTTTAACGATGCCGTACCGAAAGCATATTTTAAAAATTACATGATAACTGTGTTATCAACGAAATGACTCGATTAATTCCAATTATTTCTACAAGCTAAAAATTTTCGTACGGTTTTTAAATGATTAGTACTACACCTCCGTTTATTTGGGGTCTCGTAGAATGTATCTACACTATTGCAGGTCTCACGTTGAAAATAATATTATTTGTGAACAGAGACGTTCCAATTCACAGGTTTGGTGGTGGTGGTCGGTTCTAAGAAGGAAATGGAGGGAAAAAAAAGAAGAGTTTGGTCAAGAGAGACCGGAGGAAACATAGAAGGAGAAAATGAAACAATAGTGGGAGGCGAAAAGACGCATACGCGTATAATTTAGGTGAATCAATTCACAGCTGTCCCGTGCATTACAGATGGTGCCATCGACGGTATCCCTGCTACGGCTTGCAGCGGTCGCCTGCCACAACCCACTGCTGCCGCCCCCCTGCCCCTCCTCCACATACGCGAAGCTGATGGGTTGGTATCTTCTTGCTACACCCCTCGCGCTGGAGAAGACGTGGGGCGGTCCAGTTGTGGGTGGGGTGTTTGTACAGCTCAAAGGAGTTGTATGCGCTGCAACAACAGAGAGACTCGAGGCCTATACAAAATTATTAGGTTAGGTTTTCCTGAGTTTAAAAATACAGGGTGACACAAAAAAAGAGGGAGGTTGTATCACAACCCG